>PVJC01005308.1:0-59593 GCA_004026665.1 Murina feae
TTAATAGATAAAATGTATAGTAGTTAAGAGTCCATATTAAGGAGAACCTTAAATTTTAGGTTAAGCATTTTAGATTATATTTTAGACTGTGAGCCACTGACTTTGGGGAATTATGGTAATCCCCTGATTTCAAGTTGTTTTTTTTTAAATATTAATCTGTTGACAAGATACAGAATACTTTTAAGACAGGAAACACTGATGGTAGGAAAATCTATTAGAAGGCTCTTTCAGCATTTGAAGGAATATCAATCTGGTTCACTGATTCACAAAACATTATTTTAGTGCCCATTGTGTGTGAAGAACAAGGATGATAAAAATGAATAAGAGATCAGTGCCCTCAAAAATCTCAGAGTTTATTAGGAACAAAGGTCAAACAAATAAATAATTGTAATATCATTCGAGAATTATTTTGTGAGTATGTGATACGTGATATGATAAAAGTAATATGCAATGGAAACTTAGGAGGCAGAAGGACCAACTTGGTCTAGAGGAAATATTCAGCTTTACAGAAAAGGAAACATTTTGGCTGAGTTTTTAAGACATTTCAGATAGGACTAGCATTGTACCATCAATCATTCAATCAATCAATAGGAATGAAATGACACTGCATTTTCATTAAACTGCAAATAGTTCTATGTGGCTGGCAGGCAAGAAGTGGAGTTAAAAAGAGTAATGATGGAAGTTTGGAATTTACTGTGGGCCATTTAAAAAAATTAGGCATAGTCTTTATATAATCAAATTTGCAGCTTATAAAATTCACTAGGATTATAGTGTATCAATGGGTCTTTGTATATGTCTCTGTGAACAATAAACAGGAAAGGTGAGTTTGTTAGAAAAGATGAGTTTTCTTAGTCATTTGAGTCTGTGGTGATGAGAGGCATTCAAATCAAATTATCTTGGCAGGGAATTGAAATGTGAAACTCATAGAAAGCTCAGAGAAAGATATATTATTTGAAGGTCAGGTGGGTCAGAAGCCTTATGGATAGACTAGAGCTCTGAGAAGAAAACAAGCAAAAAATAATCACTGAAACAGAGAGAAACACTGAAATGGAGATGGGAGAAGAAGAATCTAATCTAATAAAAGTGCAATATTACAACTGACCGTTTCTTTGGGATGCCTAAGCCACGCCCACCAGCCAATCAGAGCTACTGTATGCAAATTAACCCAGCCAAGATGGAGGCTGGCACTCATGAACCTGAGTAAACAGGCAGCTTCCATTGCAGTAGGAGTAAAACTGTTTGATGGCCGCTTGGGCTTCTCTAGGCTCCAGGCAACAACATATTTGAAACTACTAAGGCAACATAGTTGCAATTATAGAAGCCATGAGCTGAAACAGACAGGAGGCTTCCTTACCTGCCTAGGCCTCTGCTTAAAGGAACAGTGTATCAATTATAAAAGATAAATAAACCCCAGAAACCTACTTCTAGCCAGCCTTGCTGGGACATTGGGTCAATGGGAGCTGTGGGAAGCCTTAGAGCCTGAAAACAGCCCTCAGTCCGTCACCCATGCTGGCCACACCCCAATGGGGTGAGGGATCCCACTGGGGGGCTTGGCCAGCCTGCAAACAGCCATCAGGCCCTCACCCAGGCTGGCCAGGTACCCCAGCAGGGGCCCAAAACCTGAAGGGACTGTGGGCAGCCAGAAAGCCTGAAAATGGCCCTCAAGCCAGCACCCAGGCTGGCCACACACCCCAATGGGGTGAGGTACCCCACTAGGGGGCTTGGCCAGCCTGCAAACAGCCATCAGCCCCTCACCCAGGCTGGCCAGGTACTCCAGTAGGGACCCAAATCCAGAAGGGACTGTGAGCAGCCTGAAAACACCCCTCAGCTCCTCATCCAGGCTGGCTAGGTACCCCAGTAGGGACCCAAATCCTGAAGGGATTGTGGGCAGCCTGAAAGCTTGAAAACAGCCCTCAGACCAGCACCCAGGCTGGCCACACACCCCAGTGGGGTGAGGGATTCCACTGGGGGGCTTGGCCAGCCTGCAAACAGCCATTAGCCCCTCACCCAGGCTGTCCAGGTAGCCCAGTAGGAACCCAAAACCTGAAGAGACTGTGGGCAGCCTGAAAGTCTGAAAACGACCCTCAGCCCTTCACCCAGGCTGGCCATACCCCCATGGGGTCAGAGTCCCCACTAGGGGGCTTGGCCAGCCTGAAAACAGCCATCAGCCCCTCACCCAGGCTGATCAGGCATGCCAGCAGGTGGACATCCCCAGAGGGGTCCCAGACTGTGAGAGGGCACAGGCCGGACTGAGGGGCCTCCCGAGTGCACAATTTTTGTGCACCAGACCCCTAGTGATTTTATAAATACAGAGAAAAGCCAAGGTATAAAAAAATTGAAGAAGAGATACAAGGGGCCATTTCCACTAAATTCTAAATAAAGGCTACTTATTTGAATCGGAGAATGGGTGACTTTTCAGAATAAATTCTTCCATAATAATATATATTAAGATAGGATTCTTGTTTTTTTATTCACAAAAGTCAAAAGGCGGAAGAAACACAAATGTTCAACAGATGACTAGATAAACAAAATGTGGTATATTCATACAATGAAATATTATTCAGCCTTAAAAAGGAATTTCTGACATATGTTACAGCACGAATTAACCTTGAAGACAATCATGCTAAATGAAATAAACCAATCACAAAAGGATAGATAATGTATGAACACATGTAAATGAAGTACATAGAGTAGTGCAATGCATAAACAGAGTAGAATGGTTGCCAGGGTCTTGGGGAGAGAGAAAATGAGGAATTATCATATAATGGGTTTGGAGTTTCAGTTTGGGAGGATGAAAAAGTTCTGGAGATGGATGGTGGCAATGGCTGCGCAACAATTTGAATGGACTTAATGCCTCCTGCTGTGAACTGAATGTTTGTGTCCCCTCATTGTTCATATGTTGAAGCCTAATCCCCAATATCGTGGTATTTGAAGATGGGGACTTTGGAAGGTAATTAGTTCATAAAGGAAAGAGCCTCATGAATGGGATTAGTACCCTTTGAAGAAAATATTTGAGAGAGATGATTAGTCTCTTGGCCATGTAAGCAGAAAGTGAGAAGATGGCTGTCTACAAGACATGAAGTGGGCCCTTACCAGACCCCAGCACTTTGATCTTAAGCTTCCCAGACTGCAAAACTGTGAGATGTAAGCCTTTATTGTTTAAGCCATCTAGTCTGGGGTATTTTTATTATAGCAGCATAAACTGAGACACCACTGAACTGTAGATTTAAAGTTGATAAATGTGGTGAATTTGATATTATACAAGGGTGGTGAAAGTAGGTTTACAGTTGTGAGTACACAAAACACAAAGTTTATTAATTATTGTAGGATTTTCCATATGAATATCTATAAACCTACTACTGCCCATCTCTGTATATATTATGTCATACTTTTTAGAAGTGTATGTCTCTAGAATCATTTCCAAGTAGCCTGGAGGGATTTAGGCCTGAATGTGAAAGCTACTTAGCTGTTGCCATAATAAGACGAACACTTCTGTTTGACAAGAAAAAACACCTTTAAATTCCCTATGCTCTACGGATTACATCAACTTCTAAAAAATAAAATAAGAGAAAGAATTCGTTTCTTGCCACTTAACTTCTACAAGTGCGACACCCTTATAAGAAATTTGTTTCCTTGAAAGCCAAGTATTTGAGGATGAGGAAGGTTTCTTTTAAAATGAAGCATCTGAAATTATTTCTAATTCTAAACATTTAGGATTATGATGACAAGCTGCATGTATGTTCAGAATCATTAGCTACAGATGGTTTCAAGTTTAAAAACAACTAACTTTTGTCTTAATATATACAAGTGGAGTTTTGCTTATAAATAAAAGAAAGAGACACCCTAACTGGTATACACATATTGGTGAACTAATCATTGAGAACTTGGAAGCTGAAAAGTCAGCCTTCTACTCAACATAGCCTGTTTAGGATAAAAGCACAATAGTTTACATTAAAGACTTTAAAGGGAACAATGCTGTGAGTAAATACATGGTAATTTCATAAAAGTTTCTTGATAAATGTTATGCTGATTCTAGCAGAATTGTAAAATGTCAGGAACACCCACCAAAGAAATCATACAGGTGTTTGTGGTCATTCTCAAAACACTACTAAGCTAGAGTTTAGTGTGTAATGAAACAAGTAACAAAAGAATAACAACAACACATAAGTTTTTGCTTTGGGGGCTGAAGGTTGTATATCCAGTTGGAGGCAATTTTGGACACCAGTAGGGTAACTAACACATCAGGAGTGGCCCTACACATGTATACTTCCATGAGGCAGCCAGCATACTATACTCAAAGAAAGCCCAAATGAGGGTTATAAATGATGGACTACTTTAAACACTTACATTTAAAAAGTAATCATAAGCAAAAAGAAAAAAGAATCCAAAAATATGAAGACAGTGTAAGGAGCCTCTGGGACAACTTCAAGCGTACCAACATCAGAATTATAGGGGTGACAGAAAAAAAGAGAGAGCAAGATATTGAAAACATATTTGAAGAAATAATGACAGAAAACTTCCCCTACCTGGTAAAAGAAATGGACTTACAAGTCTGGAAGTGCAGAGAACCCCAAACAAAAGGAATCCAAAGAAGACCACACCAAAACACATCATAATTAAAATGCCAAGAGCAAAAGACAAGGAGATAATTTTAAAAGCAGCAAGAGAAAAGCAGTCAGTTAGCTACAAGGGGGCACCCATGTCTGTCAGCCGATTTCTCAACAGAAACTTTGCAGGCCAGAAGGGAGTGGCAAGAAATATTCAAAATGATGAATAGCAAGAACCTACAGTCAAGATTACTTTACCCAGCAAAGCTATCATTCAGAATGGAGGGTCGGATAAAGATCTTCACAGACAAAAAAAAGCTAAAGGAGTTCATCACCACTCAACCAGTATTATATGAAATGCTGAAAGGTATCCTTTGAGAAGAGGAAGAAGAAAAAGTAAAGGTAAAAACTATGAACAACAAATACATATCTATCAACAAGTGAATCTAAGAATCAAGTGAATAAAAAATCTGATGAACAGAATAAGCTGGTGAATAGAATAGAATCAGAGGCATAGAAAGGGATTAGACTGACAATTTTCAGGGGGAAAAGGGTGTTGGGGGCACAGGAAGAGCCTGGACAATAATCATACACCTATGGATGAGAACGGGGGGTGGTGGTAAGGACAGAGGGTGGGGTGGGAACTGGGAGGAGGGGAGCTATGGGGGGAAAAAGATGAACAACTGTAATAATCTGAACAATAAAGATTTTTTAAAAAAGAAAAGAAGTGAAAAAAAATAAAAAAATAAAAAGTAATCATTTTAACAACAATTAATGTAATCAAATAAATGTACTAGTCAAAAGATCATTTATCATGACTTATGAAAATATTAATTTAAAGTGGATTACATGTATCATAGTTCAGTAATAGGACACAAATTAAATAAAAAATATTCCCTTTAACTTCTCAGTGAGAGTTTTTGTTATTTCAGTATTTTTAGCTATATTTGGTCTTAATGTCAAAAATCTACATTTGAAGGTGAAGGAATGTGAGTGGGTAGAAAGTGATCAACCAAAAAACTTGTATGCACACATATATGCATAACCCATATACGCAGACAATGGGGCAGGGATGGGCAGTCTGAGGGAGAAAAAAGGGGACACGTGTAATACTTTCAATAAGAAAGATTTTTTAAAATCTACATTTGAGACCATTTGTGAATGTGAGACCTAGACATGACTCTCCTGATTCCTCCCACTCTCCCAAAATAGCATTTTAAAAATTAAATCAATCAGAAAAGATTATATTTGTATTCTTTTTTAAAAAACACTTTTATGAAGCTGACCATTCAAACCTAAAACTACAACTTAAAAATGGTTACAACCCCCACAATAATTTTCAATACAAAAAGGGGGGGGGGAAGCAACAACAAAATACAACTATAATACAATACAAAAATGACATGAAGAAGAACTTAAAAGAGTTATAGGGATCACTGAAGCAAGATGAGAAAATGCAGTTAGAGAAAAGCACATAGTGCCAAATAACATGTCTTGGAGTTATTAGCTCATGCACAGAAGAAACTCAAAGTTCAATAATCCTATATAATAAAGAGCTAATATGCAAATGGTCAGCATGCCCTCACACCCTCATGCCATCACACCATAATAGCTCAGGCACTCAACACTGGGGAGAGAGGAATGGGGACCAGCCAGGAACAAACAAGCTTGGGAGAGAGGAATGGGGATCATCCAAGCTGCAGCCCAGAAAAGGGTCAAGCTGCCCATCCGATGGTCCTGGGATCCAGTGGCTGCGCCTGCACCTCTGGCCTGGGAGAGGGACAAGCTGCCCACGGCATGGTCCCAGGTGCCTGTGGCTGTGGCCCAGGCAAAGCTTCCCACCCACTGTCCCCTGTGGCTGTGGCCAGCCAGAGGGAGGGAAGACTGGATCCTGGGTGCCTGTGACTGGATGGAAGAGGAAATCCTGGGTCCTGGGTGTGGGGTGAGGCAAAGGCGGTTAGGGGCGATCAGGCCAGCAGGGGAGCAGTTAGGGGCAGTCAGGCCAGCAGGGGAGCAGTTAGGGGCGGTCAGGCCAGCAAGGAGCAGTTAGGGGCAATCAGGCCAGTAGGGGAGCAGTTATGGACAATTAGGCAGGCAGGCAGAGGTGGTTAAGGGCAATCAGGCAGGCAGAAGTGGTTAGGGGCAATCAGGCAGGCAGGCAGGTGAGCGGTTAGGAGCCAGCGGTCCTGGATTGTGAGAGGCAGTCGGGCATCCCCCAAGGGGTCCCGGATTGGAGAGGGTGCAGGCCAGCCTGAGGGACCCTGTCCCGTCATGGATTTCATGCACTGGACCTCTAGTAATATAATAATCTGCATAGAAAACACATGCTATGTGCTAGGTAATGTGTTTTAAGAATATTAAGCTCAGGTAGTTTTTATAAATACCTGAAAGGTAAGTTTCATTATCAGCATTTAATAAGGTTAAAAAAAATGAAACAGAAGGGGTGAATGATATCTAAAGCCACAAATCTGGGGAATGAGATGTTAAGGGGAAAAGACAAACAAACAAACAAAGCAGGCCTAACTCCAAAGCCCATGTTCCTAAACTCTAATCTCTTCTTGTTTCCTGAATTCAAGTCAACATGTGCTTTTAGTATAGCTTCCAATAAAAGATGCATGACTTTTCCCCAATATATTTTCACTTATGCAAGGGTAGAGATAGCGCAGGATATGCAGAAAGAGTAGGCTAAGGTGAGAAGATTTTGGTTTTAGTTCTGACCAGCTACAACTTTGCCAAATCACATAAGTTCTTTAGCTTATTAGTTTCTAAATTACGAAATGGAGATAATATACCTGTTCTCCTACTTCATATGATTGATAGCAAAATGAAAGAAGAAAATACATATGAAAGTATTTGAAAATGTTTAAGAATTTTAAAAGTTTAAATACTTCATGCATTTATTTCAAAAAAAGTATTTTAAATAATATAAGCAACAGATATAGATTCTGGAAAACAACTGACTATAAAATGGGAAATTTTTAAAACAAAATTTTAGTATACTTTTACTAATATTTATTAGAATCAACTTGGTGTTAATTTATAGTATATTACATACCATATGAGAGTAATTATTTTTACTCCCTTAATGATTAAAAGTGGCTAATAACTTCTTCAATGGTTTGGAAGAGCAGTGATATGTTCTTGATATGATAAATTTATTTCCTTTGCATATATTTCTCTATTTCAGATAGCTTTATGTCATATTATCTCAGCCTTAAACTAATATGAATTTCTTTGCCTCTTAATTTTTCATCATGATTTCTTAGCTTTATATATGCTTACATATAAATAATAATACAAACGTTTATAGAGCATATTCTAACACACCAGGTATTTTTCTAGGAGTTAGCAAAATAATGTAAATTAGGTAAGAGCTATCAACAAATGATATAAAACCTTCTACTACAAGACTACTTTCTGTGGCCTTAACAACAAAAAAAAATCTATTGAACAAGTATAATTATTTTCAGGCTAAACTTGCATTACATTCAAAGTTCCTAAAAAAGGTGAAAATGATAAGTATTTTATATATTTCATTCTACTATTATGCATGCATATTTAACAAAAAGATGAAAATAGTTACTTACTCGTACACCTTTAGGACCTAGATTACCTTCTGGGCCAGCTAGACCCTAGTGTGAATAAGACATCATCATCAGACTGCAGTACTTTTTAGAGTTGTTTATAAACAGATTAATAAGGACATATAAAGAGGTGTCATTTTCACAATTATAAAACTCTGTATGCTTAATACAGACTATATATGTTCAAGGAATTTTATAATTTCAGAACCAAAAGAGGCACTGTATATAATCTATATAAAATATATTTTAGGTATCTAAATAAAGTAAATTAACACATCAGATACAAATATAAATATTTTAATTAAATTATTCTCATTGGAAAACTATGTTCTTTTAAAACACTTGCAATAAACTTATCTAAAATATATTTCTATAATTTAAAAAAAATAAATATTTAACTTCAATGTCCATATATTTGAGTATTTACAATATATTTTATATTTTTTACATAACATAAATCATCACTTGGTGGTAAGACCCTAATATGCAATACCTTCCAGATACATTTAAAGACAGAAAAAATAAAATGTTATTAATAGATTATTTTTGGCAATTTTATTTCTCTCATTCTTGATAATAAAAAAGCTATTATAAATGTATAATTAATGAATGAATAATTAATTTCAAGAGTCAGTAATCAAGTCACGAAAACCTAGGAAAGAAAATGTGTTCCACTATTAGTCTACATGAAGTAACAAAATAAGAGATTAGAGGGAAATAAATGTAAAATGATTAGAATGCATTTTAAAACAGTATACAGAGATTAAATTTAGTTCAGATAAAAGTATTTGATAGTGGCATATATAAGACTGTCAATAGTATCCCAAGCTTTTATAACTGTGTTATTTAAAAATGATGTTTACTATACAGTCTTAATTCTTACCATTACTTCATTTTCGTCAGTGGCAGTATTGTAAAATCAGCAGCTGGGCTATTTTAAGATCTTATTAGACCCTTGAGCATTTTAATTTTAAAGGTATATCACATCAAACAGCTTTAAAATCTCACTCCCATTTTAACAATACTTTCTGTAGTTAAATTTTTGATGGATTTTTACAGTTTTGATTTTGAAATTATTTTGCTCTGAATAATTCATTATTTTTTAAAAAATAACCAATTATCATTTGAACATTAATTCCCAAAATCAGAATATACAATATGTTAATAAAGACAAACAAGAAAGGAGAAGTATAAATATAGTTACCTCACCTGCCTGCCAGGATAACCAGGTGAACCAATATTACCAGTGAATCCTGGAATTCCCTGAAATGAAAAATAAAGTACAACAAAGTCAAAAGAAGCCCAAGGGAACGAATGTGATGCATTTATCATACCCAAATTTGGAAAGAAATTTTTCCTTATAAAAATGCTGATTGAAATCACCTGTTTGAAATAAAAATGAGCCCAAATTGCTAAATAAAAATAAATAAAACTGTAAATTAGGGACCTAAATGAGACGTTGCACATTAATGATAATAAGTGAAGGATGGAAAAATCCAGTACTACATAAATAAAGAAGACATTTATTATAGAGAAAGAGTTGGTACATTTCTTAATAACCACTATCTTTTTTTAATTGAATTCCTTCTTGTCTCAGTCATAGGCAATAAAATCTCAGACATCTCTCATAGCAATATTTTTGGGTTCACATATAATCCAGATATATCTTCTTGGGCAAGAGAAACAAAGGAAAAAATAAACAGATGGGACTATATCTAACTAAAAAGCTTTTGCACAGCAAAAGAAACCATCAACAAAATGAAAAGGCAACTCATCTTAACTGTCTGAGCATAAACCCCACAAGACTATATAAGTCAGGGAACTTCAACACCAACCTTTTCAACTTTCCTAATATCAACATATTCTTGTTTTTACTTTTACTTATACATCATTCATTCATTCATTCATTCATTCATTCATATTTTATTCAGAGTTTATGGCTACCAAATAATTCTTGAAACAAGGAACTGCCAGAAGAATGCATGTTGAGTTGCCTTTACCTCATCTGATGAGAGCAAGAGTAAAATTCATAGATTCCTTATTTATCATGTAAAATTCATTTCTTGCTTGCTGTTTGTAAAAGAGATAATGAAAGACACTAGCCTTTTGTCCATTTGGCCTGAAATAGAAGTGTTACCTTCATTTTAAGCATAGAAACACTATAAAACTTCTGAAGCTCAAAAACTCTAGAGAAAGAAAAGACCAAAGAAAACACAGAGAAGAGAAGATCATAGTTGAAAGGTTTGCCCTCCCATTCCATTAGACATGTAGGCTTCCAATATATCTTTCTTTCCATTTCTCTAAGAGTCTATTTCTCAATTTTATTCTGTCTCATTTTACTCCCTCCTCTTTCCCTTCCTTCCCTTGCTCCAACAATTATGGTTTACCAAGCAATTTTTTATGTGAAGTCACCATACCAAGTACTTTAGAGATATTATTTCCATTCTACATATGAATAAACTAGCATACAGGGAAGCTGTGAAACTTACCCAAAATGCCACAGTAAGTAGCAGAACCTGAATGTGAACCCAGGTACAAGTTTTGGTATCTGTATAAACCCACACACATAAATACATGCATATATACATACAGATTATACATATATATATTAGAGGCCTAGTGCATGACATTTGTGCACTGGAGGGGGGGGTCCCTCAGCTTGGCCTGTGCCCTCTCGTAGTCTGGGACCCCTCACTCCTTATGGCCCGCCTGCAGTGGAGGTGGGAGAGGCTCCCGCCACTGCGCTGTACTCGACGGCCATGAGTTTGGCTTCTGGCTGAGTGGCACTCTCCTTGTGGGAGCACATTGACCATCAGAGGGTAGCTCCTATGTTGAGCGCCTGCCCCCTGGTGGTCAGTGTGAGTCATAGCAACCAGTAATTCCACTGTTCCGTTGATTTGCATATTAGGGTTTTATTATATAGGAGGATATGTATGTATGTGCATGTGTATATATATATATGTGTGTGTGTGTGTGTGTGTGTATATATATGTATACACACACACACACACACATACATACTAGGGGCCCGGTGCACAAAAATTTGTGCACTCGGGGTGTCCCTCAGCCCGGCCTGTGCTCTCTCCCAGTCTGAGACCCCTCAGGGGATGTCCACCTGCTGGCATGCCTGGCCAGCCTGGGTGAGGGTCTGAGGGCTGTTTTCAGGCTGCCCACAGTCCCTTCAGGTTTTGGGTCCCTACTGGGGTGCCTGGGCAACCTGGGTGATGGGCTGAGGGGCATTTTCAGGCTTTCAGGCTGCCCACAGCTCCCATTGACCCAACGTCCCAGCAAGGCTGGCTGGAAGCAGGTTTCTGGGGTTTATTTATCTTCTATAATTGAAACTGTTGCTTTAAGCCGAGGCCTAGGCAGGTAACAAAACCTCCTGTTGACTTCAGCTCCGTAGCTTCTATAATTGAAAGAATGTTGCCGTGAGCAGAGAGAGGCCCAGCCGGCCTAGGCAGGCAGTTTCCTCCATCGCTGGTGCAACAGAAGCCTGCTGTTTGCTTCAGCTCTGTGGCTTCTATAATTGAAACAATGTTGCAACTATGTTGCCATGATCAGAGAGAGGCCCAGCTGACCTAGGCAGACAGTTTACTCCTGGTGCAACAGAAGCCTGCTGTTTACTCTAGCTCCGTGACTGCCAGCCTCCATCTTGGCTGGGTTAATTTGCACACAGTGGCTCTGATTGGATGGTGGGCGTGGCTTAGACATCCTGAAGAAATGGTCAATTTCAATATTACTCTTTTATTATATATATATATATATACACACACACACACACACACATACATGACAATGGACAATTTAACAGAATGTTAATAAACAGCAGTCCTTGGATAATAATAACCATTATAAACTTGTGAACAAAAATAGATACAGAGGCAGAGCAACATCAAACAGACTGTCAAATTACAGCAACAAGGACAGGGACGTTGAGGGGGAGGGCGGTAACAGATCAGCCAAGGGACTTTTGTGTGTGCATTTAAGCATAACCAATGGACACAAAACACTGGGGAGTAGGGGATGCTGGGGGAAGGGCAGGGGAAAAAATATATGTACTAATCTTTGTAAAGCTTTATGTAATTTAAAAAAATGTAAAAAAAAAATTAAAAAAAAATAAAATAATAATAAAAATAAACAGCGGTCTTCTGACAATTATAGAATAAAATTCTTGTCTACAAGTGAAAAGATTATATTCTATGTATTTTAGAAACCATATTTATGTACCAGATATTAACTTATTAATATTACATATAATGCATGATATTTTATTTCTATAATAACATTTATTGAGTACCTATCACATGCCAGAAACTATTTCAAGTGAAATATACATATTTATCTAATCTGCTCAAACTCTCTAAGGATAAGTATTATTATCCCTATTTTACAGATGAAAAAAATAATACATAAAGTGTTTCTCACCAATGGGAAGTCATTTAGCTAGTAAGTAAAAAGTTAGGATTTAAATCAGTAAATATAATTCCAAAGACCACCATTCAAGGGTGTCTTTCTAGTATAGGTTTGAAGTGCAAATAATTTCTAATAGCACTGTAGGGAAAGCCCTCTAATTAAGAGATTTGTTCCAATCTATTTACAACTGCTTGTTTATGCACTATATAAAACCTTATATTTAGGTATGCCAATAGAAATGAATGAAACAAATTAAAAATGCTGTTTTTATTCTGTAGGTCACTATCTGACTAATGCCAACTTCCCACCATCTCTTTCATTCCTTTCCTAGCCTAAACAGGTTAACCGACCCCAGTTAAAAACCAATCTGCTATAAGACGTAAGTAAAATCTGATTTTGAATGGATTTTCATAGAACATGTTAAAGTTGCATGCATTCCAGCTGTACAGAGAAATGATAATAAAAAAGAACTCCACTCAATGGCTAAGTTCCTCTGTACGGGAAAAGCAGCAAATACAGTAAACAAGTAAGGCTTCATCTTGGTCTTACATGGCATAACTACATGCTAAGTCAACCATAGCCTAAAATCACTGCGGCAGCTACAGGAGCTCAAAGGAAATTCAAAACGAACACTACAACTCAATTCACTCTGCATTTAAAAAATGTTTTTTTAATGGCTCACTTAAATCTTTAGATTGATGGAGGATTTTAGGCACAGAATAATATCTTATAGTCTCAGGGGGTAATTACAAATAAGAAGCATGCCCCCATCCACTTCTTGCTCTAAGCATTAAGGCACATGGACTACCACTATGGGTCCTCCCTGCATCTTAGTGCATCTCTAGGTGACAGGATCGTCATGTGGATAAAGCAGAATAAAGTGTAGAAGTATATTTAAAAGTGGAGGTAACTGCCATAATTCTTATTGATGCTGAGCATTACATTAGTTAACATATGGAAATGTTCAATAAATCACTATACCACTACAAATTGTAGTTAACAAGTAGTGCTGTTTGGCAACTAATAGAAACTCAATAAATGACAGCTCTTATTACTAGAGCTTGCACAGATTATATAAATACTTTTCCAAATGTTTGCTGACCAATTTATAGATATTTATAAATTTTCCATAAATGAATGTCTCCCAGCAAATTAGTTATGTTCTTCTTAATGACTCCAGCATTTTCATAGTTAAAATGCAACATGATTTTAGGTGTTCCTCACAATTATCAAATTTTGCCTTTTTTCTGGAAATAATTAGAATAGAAAGTAAGAACTGACTGCAGATACATTTTCCAACCTTTACAAGTGATTAGACTCTTTTTGAAAGCATGACACTCGCAGAACAATAATAGGCACACTAACAGAACTCGGTTATAAAGCAGCGATGAGAGAACTGGCCAGTACTGTCACGAGATCAATTTTTCATTTTCTTGTGAAGTATTAGGTTTCCTTCATTGAGATTCACACATTTTTGCCAAAGCATTATTCTGGAGATTTTTTCCCCTCCATATTTCCTCCCACCCTTGTGATTTTTACCCATAAAAATTAAAATGATTTTCAGTAATTGATTAATCTTTTGGAAACTGAAATTGCATGTGTTATGTTTTGCTTGCCATGTCTAGTAACTAGTAATCTTGAAAAACTGTGCCTCGGACTGAATATTGCATACTGTCCCACGTAACACATATGAAATAGAAAGTTGCCTTTACATCTTCATTTGTATTTTTTTCCCATGTGACAGTCCCATTACATTTCTTTCTTGAGCTCCCTTTAGGGCTTCCTGAGGTCCTCTGCTGAGTCTCCGATAATAATACTTGCCACCCTAGTTAGTTTCTAATCTCCTACCCTTGTCACTGGGCTACTACACACTATATGGAAAATGAGAAATAGGACACTTTTTAATGATACAATATTTTCTGGTGGGAGACGGAAGGCATAATTAAAAACTAGCTACTGTAGTTCCAAAACTACAGTTTTTTGAGTTTTAAATATGTACTTATGTAATGGACAGCAGCATATGTGACATCTGATTTAGGTTATTAAAATTCATTTGCATCCCTCATGCAAGGATTGACGTTCGTGAAGAGACAAGGCCCTCAAATTGTATGAAATAAGTCGGGTGTGTGTGAGGGTGTATGTGTGTATGTGTATGAGCATGGATGATCATGGGTGTGTGTAAGTAGTACATGGATAAGTGTATTTTCTGAGAAAAGGGTTCATAGCATTTGTGAGATTCTCAAAGGGGCTTGTGAATCACAAAAGTTTAAGAACTGCTGCTCTGGAAGCTATTAGGCACACTGAAAGTCAGACTGGAGCCCTAACCGGTTTGGCTCAGTGGATAGAGCGTCGGCCTTCAGACTGAAAGGTCCCAGGTTCGATTCCGGTCCAGGGCATGTACCCTGGTTGCAGGCACATCCCCAGTGGTAGGTATGCAGGAGGCAGCTGATCGATGCTTCTCTCTCATTGATGGTTCTAATTCTCTATCCCTCTCCCTTCCTCTCTGTAAAAAATCAATAAAATATTTTTTTTAAAAAAAGTCAGACTGGACTACGCAAAAAACAAAATTATAATAGATAATCAATTAAAAATTGTTCCTATACTAAACAGAGGGAAAATAATTAGAAAATTGAAATAGTAAATGAGGGAAAATCTCTCAATGAAGTTCTCTAGTGGGTGTCTTTCTCATTGGGAAAGATGCCGTCTTATAAAGGAAGTACTTACTTGTTCACCTCGGAGTCCTGGGGGGCCTGGATATCCTTTGAGACCCTGAAAGGCGAAAATTGAAAACATGCTATGAAAAGTAAACCCATATAAGCCAAATCACTAAACCCAGTTTCTGGGTTGTCTTGTACCCCAACTTATAGATTCCTCATCAATATTAATGCAATCCTTACTAACTTATTTCTTAAAAAACTTAATCTTTTTAGTAAGTTTAAAATTTTTATTAAATAAATTCTTAATCATGTTCCTAAAAACTTTGAGTATTATTTGAATGATTTATTATTATCAACTAAAATGGTAGCAAACTATAGAATAAAGAGAAGCATCTTTTATAAAAAGGTGCTTTTTTTATAAAAGTCTGGTATCCAGCAATGGATTTGTTAAATTTCGCTAAAGCTTTTCAAAAGTTGGTTTTAGTTCATTAATGCTAAAAAAATGCACTAAGACATAATCTGTTTGTAATTATCAAAAAACTGGACCACATCCACACATTTATCTAATTCCATTGTCATAACATTCCACGAATGAGCTAAGACAAATGAAAGAGCCTGTTCACAAGTTCATCAAAAGGGGTTTTGTAAAGCTGTCTAAAAAATTAATAACAAATGTTATATGTCAATTATACCTCAATTTAAAAATGAAATTAGTAAAAATTCCAAATAACAGGACCAAAATTAAGTATAATCTTATCATTAACACCCAAAGATAAAAAAAATAGATAATATCTGAACTGCGTCCAGCATGGCCAGTGGTGGACCTGAGGAGGGGCGGTGAAGGATTAAAGAAAACAGAGAAGAGAATATAGCTGGGGCCAGGTGGGGCACTGTGTGCAGATGGAGAGACAGTGACACAACCTGTAAGCTGAGTCTTCATTTTATAGTCAGATCCCACAGGCAAAGCAGGGGCATGGTCAACATGTTTACAATGTTCTTAAGACTTTCAAATCTACTTAATTACATGCACCTGAGAACTCTATCAAGCTTTGTTTTGGCAGCACTTGCTGCACCTCCTGAAGCCTACATCACTCAGCCATGTAGAACCACAGGTTTGGACCATAAGGTCAAGCTTAGAACCATAGCCTTTGGCTATAGTTGTGCTGGAAGGGCTTTGCCCTCCAAGCTAGGATCTACACGTGCACAAGAGGACCGTGCCCTCTCATTAGTCCAAGGCTTAAACCTGTCCAAACACTGTAGCTGCTCTCCACAAATATCCTTTATCCTCTAGAAGGATTTTTTTTCTGTAAGCAAAATGAAGGAAGCAGAAAGAAAGGACAGGAAGAAATAAATAAAGACATACTTTGGAGTTTACTTGTATAGCTCTAGTCAACAATCAGTGAACCAACCTACACCCAGATTTTGAAGTATATAAAAGAACAGGATAAAGTTCCTTTTTAAAGAACCTCTTAAGATTTTAGGCAAACTATACCTCAAAAGCCTGAAATAAATTGTAGTTTAAAGGTATCAAAAACTTTGAATTAATATACTGCAAACTAAAGATAAATTTTTGAAGTTTCAGATAGAAAGTAATGGAATGAATAGAGTTATTTAGGACTAATCACTGAAGGCATATCAACTTGAATTAATAAATAGAGGAGGAAATTATGCTTTGGTTAGACAATGGGGAAATTAGAAGTGCCTATTTGAAAAATAAGAAAATGATTTAAGCAGCTTTTGAGATGTTAAACTTAACAGTAAAATGTTTAAGTAGAGAAGTCTTTTGGGAAGGAGAGAGAAGACTGGAAAAAGTAAGAAAACAAATTTAAAGACAAAGACTTCTGTGTTATCCATAAATTACATGTAAGCATATTCTTACAAGGAAGTATCGGAATTAAGAAAGAAGAGGACGAAGGAAAAGGCCTATCACCTGGGAGCTCAGTACTTCTTTGATGAGCCCTTAGATAGAGGTCAGAGAAGTGGCAATGAGAAAGGGTAAAGGGGGTGGGGGCGGAGGAAGATACAAAGGAATTTCATTGAGCTAATATATGCCAGACGGTGTGCCAACTACTTCCAAATGCTTCAGATAATTCCATAACAATTCTATGAAGTAGGTATTTTTCCCATTTCTACAGATAAGAAAACTGGATTCTGAGAAATTAAATGTCTGACCAATCATGATGGTAAGGTGAAATCATATTGTTTTGCTAGCTAGATGCATCAAGAATTGAGGCCAGCTGGTGTGCCTCAGTTGGTTGAGTGTCTGTCCATGCACCAGAAAGAAACCTGGGTTGTAGGCTCAATCTCCAGTAGGGGTGTGCAGGAAGCAGCCAATCAATGATTCTCTCTCATCATTTATGTTTCTATTTCTCTCTCCCTCTCCCTTCCTCTTTCTGAAATCAATAAAAACATATATTTTTTAAAAAATAATTAAGTAACCTGCCCTTCTATTTACTTTATATGCTGTAGTTGTCTGAATGCAGGCTGTCCTCATTCTTATCAATACGTTCAAACATTATAGACCACCAAGACAAATCAGCAAAAGTGATACAGTGGGCAGTTAGACAGACATGGGCAGAGTAGGATAGGCAAGGTACAGAGTGACCAGGGCAAAAAGCCCCAGTTGCCTAGCAACTGGCAAAACTGAGAATACTGTTGGTCATTTAGTTTAGACGCACCCCCTTCCCCGCACCTTTCATATCACTTGTCTCATGGTTCAGACACTCCCCTGACCTTCCCACCCCTGTCATGTTGCTAATCATGTAGTAGAACCCCTTAGAGGAGGAAAAAGGGGGCTAGAGAATAGCCTCATGCAACTCCCACACAAGCCCTTGAATGACCACTTCCTTAAGCATTTAAGACCTCAGGACAATGAGGTTCTGGCTGTAATCAAATAATCTTAAGAACAAAGCCTCAGATCTGTTGACCACAGATACAGAGTTCTGGTCAAACTAGAGATAACATGTAGGTCACAGTTCTATTTCAGTCTAGACCCAGAAAAGCAGCAAAACCAGATGAAGCGATACCTGTGACTGACATCAGGATCAGATATAATGACTAATGACCCTCCACTCTAATGCTGACCAATCAGTAAAGACCACACCCTGAAGGACATGCCTGGAAAGCTGTTGAATATTCTATTGAAATCCTCCCAGGAGATCTCCCCTAAAATCCCTGCCTTTGGAAAACAGGTAAAACCACTTAAGACAAAGGACCCACTGCAGGTGCTTGAGCATGCCTGTGCCTTTTCCCACTCCCTTCTTTCTTTCTTTCCTTACTCTCTGGAGCATGCCCACTCCTTTTCCCACTCCCTTCTTTCCTTCTTTCCTTAATCTGTGGAGCATGCCCGCACCTTTCTCCACTCCCTTCTTTCCTTCTTTCTTTACTCTCTGGAGCATGCCCGCACCTTTTCCCCTCTCCTTCCCCCAGCCTTGTTTTCCTTACCTTTCTCTCTCCAAAAGAAGGGCCCTTCTGTTGCCCCTGTAACTTGTTTCCTGAGTCCACACAGCACAGCTGGCTCACTTCTTCTACCTTCGTGACTTTTTAAATAAACTTTTGGTTATATTTGAGTTCTTGGCTCTGAATCTTTCTTAGCCAAACTCAAGGATCACAGTCTAACATCTGGTGCTGTTTGCCATTTACAAAAGGAATTATATTTCATGAATCATGCTAGTATTAAAGCTGCACACTTAACAATAGCATCTAATATACCCAATGTTTAACTTAATTTTGCTCTGAGCTTGTACATTTTTTAAGATAACTAAAGATCAGCCTAATTACAAAATGAGACATATTGTTCTCTGTTGTTCAAATGTTATACAAGATTCTACAGATAAAAATATACGAAAAGCTAAGCTGTTTTCACTTTTCATAACAGGAAATGAGAAATGCCTCAGACAGTGGTGGTGGCTCCTTGGGATGAGAAAGCATCTCCAGGAGGATGGGAGCTAACAGCCCCTAGGAGAGTGCCAGGAAGATGAGAAATGAGGAGCCAGGTGAGAGGCACAAAGGTAGACAAACTCTCTGCCATAAGCCTATTTCTGTTTCCTTTTATTTCTTAAATGTATTTATTTATTCACTTTCTTAGCTTTATTTCTATGAACTCATGAGTCTAGCCAAATACTCTCTTTCTTTGGCTACCATGTGATTTTTGACCAGAGTTTCATCTCTCTCTAGCCCATGGTGAAACAGGATGCAGCGGTGGTACAATTTCTTGAGCTTCTTTTCCCAGAAGCACTTCATAATAGTGAACTAGACAAGTTAATCATGTTGTCTTCTATATGCACAATTCCGTGAAGGGATTCTTCCTCATCCAGAGACTCAGGTAAGGGGACAGCACCAAATAGTCATGATAGTTTCTTCATGAGCTCTCTCCTACTCCACCTCAGCCACAACAGATGGCGCTTGATCAAAAGGAGGCTAATACAAAGTCTGGTCAGTAGCCTATAAGATCACCTGAAATGAAGAGTTTTATCTAAATGGGGATAAGTCAGATTCTCTTTTCTTAAATTTAATTTTTAAAAAAGGAAGAGAGAAGAAAAGAAGAAGGAAGGAAAGAAAGGAAAGGGAGGGAGGGAGAGAGGGAAAGAAAAAGAGGGAGGAAGGAAGAGTTATTTGGGTGGAAAATAATTTCTAGGTATTCAATATGATATCTCAATCCTCTTAGTGTTAAAAAGTGACAAGTAAGAGAAAGAATATCTTTTTGTTACTTTTAATGTAGTATGATTACATCTGTAATATACCAGAATTAGCATCACTATTGTTTAAGGACCTCCATTTATTCCCTAAATTTGTGACTATATAACTCATTCATTTCTATTTAAACACTAGTCTATAAAATTTTAAAAATCAAAGGAAATAAGTTATTGGTAAAACTGCAAGCTTTGGCAAAGCGCCAACCTAGGAATCTGCCATACTATTTGCAAAAAGTAGTTTATATTGTAGTCTTTTGAAAATATTACTTGAGTTACTATTATCTATACTAACATAGGAAGAATAACCAAATGTTTCCAATAACTAGCAACATATGATGTTTTTCTAATGAAATATTGAGAAAAGCTGATAGGAAAATTTACAAATTCTGCTTTAGAACAGATTAAAAACTCCATTGCAATAAATTATAGAATTGTATCAATTTTTGTTGTTATGGAAAGTTGCCTTACCAAGAATGCCAATAAAAATTGAGGCTTAGAATCTAATTTTAATATAGATACTTTAATTTTAATACTTATTTTAACAAGTATGTTATCCATAAGTGGGTACACAGGACAAAAAAAGGTGGGGGGGGGGTGGACATGCAATTGAATCAAAATCAGGAATATTTAGGAGTAAGAAAGATACAAATTTTAAGTATATATCTGAATTTCCTTGAGTAATTAAAATTTAGATGCATAAATAAAATCATTACATACAGGCCATCCTCTTTTGCATGGTAGTGTAGGACCATAAAATTGATCATACAAACTGAAACCATGCAAAGCAATCTTAAAAATGGGAAAAGTTAAAACTGTTCGGTGACCTGTAAAAACTTCTGTCAAAACTTAAAACTTCTATCAGTTATATTTATACTAGAGGACTGGTGCACAAAAACTTGTGCACTCAGAGAGGCCCTCAGCCCAGCCTGTGCCCTTTCTAAGTCTGGAACCCCTCAGGGGATGTCCACCTGCTGGCTTAGGCCTGCTCCCTGCAGGATTGGGCCTAAGCTGGCAGTCAGACATCCGTCTGGCAGCCCAGGAGCCCTTGGGGGATGTCCACTTGCCAGCGGGTGGCAGGCCTAAGCTGCAGTCGGACATCCTTAGCGCTGCTGAGGAAGCAGAAGAGGTTCCCACCACCACCACTGCTATACTGGCAGCCGTCAGCCTAACTTGTGGCTGAGCAGAACTCCCCCTGTGGGAACACACTGACCACCAGGTGCCAGCTCCTGCATTGAGCATCTGCCCCCTGGAGGTCAGTGTGTGTCATACTGACCAGTCATTCCCAGTCATTCTGCTGTTAGGTCAATTTGCATATTACCCTTTTATTATATAGGATAGAGAAACAAAAATGATGACTACCAGGACCAGGTGAAAGGGCAGTCAATTAAACCTAAAACACCCATGTTCATTCATTCACTAATATGTGCTTGCTATAAACCAGACACTAGTTTGAGATACTGCAATGATTAAAATACAGCCTTGTACTTAAGGCTTTTTTCTAAATCCTCACCCAAGGATGTTTATTGATTTTACAGAGAAAGGAAGGGAGAGAGAGAAAGAGAGAAAGAAAGGAAGAGAGAGAGAGAGAGAGAGAGAGAGAGAGAGAGAGAGAGAGAGAGAGAGAGAGAGAGAGAGAGAGAGAGAGAGAGAGAGAGAAAGAGAGAGAGAGAGAGAGAGAGAGAGAGAGAGAGAGAGAGAGAGAGAGAGAGAGAGAGAGAGAGAGAGGAGAGAGAGAGAGAGAGAGAGAGAGAGAGAGAGAGAGAGAGAGAGAGAGAGAGAAAGAGAGAGAGAAACATTGATGTGAGAGAGAAACATAGGTCTGTTGCCCCCATAAACACCCCAACTGGGGATCAAACCTGCAAACCTGCAAACTGACTGGGAATTGAGGACAAAACCTTTTGGTGTATCCTCAAACCAAGTGAAACACCCAGCCAGGGGTGCACTTCAGGACTTGGAAATCACTCATATATGTCCTTGAAGCTGCTGCTACTGCACTGCTTTCTGAAAGCCAATATTACATTTTCTTTTTCTTTAATGCAATAACATTATTTTACAGATTAGGTATCTGTTAAGTTTGTCATAACTGCAGGACTCCTATCAGCAATGCCTTGAGGAATACAGAGAAAGGCCTGCCACCAGGTTTTGACCCAAATAACCAGGGAGAGCTATGGCAACATTGAGAAATTGTGATAAGATGGTCATAGTTGACTAAAAAAGAAACTCTAAGCAAGAATTCAGAATGAAATAAAAATCAACAACCATGGTAATGGAAGCACTTCTTGGGGCAAGGTAATGACTTTCCTAAATTCATAAGAATAAGGAGTTTAATTATATATTTTTTTCACAAAATTGAATAGAAGGCTGATCCCAAATAACTGCAGAGTCTGAGGAGACATGGAATGAATATAATACAAACCTCTCTATTTCACACACCTCCCTCTCTCTTGGCACATAGTTTCCTCATGCATAAAACAGACTGCTGCCAACCTTTGTCCCCAGCTCCTCACCCTACTGACCCACTAACTTCCTTTAATTAGTACTGGGTGTTTACTTTGGTCCCATCAGCTTTTATTGTCCTTTCCAGCGAGGGCTCACAGAGAAACACAGTATAATAAACCAATTCTTAGAATGGTGCTACATGACAGATGACAGCATTTTCTGAGGACATGGAAAATTTTTAAAGAACTTCTGGAAACTAAGAGACTTGTAGCCAAATGCATTTATCGTTAATGTTAGAACGTCAATCATCAGGGCCAGACTAAGGGAAATATCTTTGGACAGAGGGAAGTTTTCAAAGTCCCACAAGTTCCACCACTTTGGCAACCACTGGCTTGCCCTCGGGGGAGTTCAGTACTGTGTTGCCTTGTTCTCAGCTTCCCCTGTCATTAGTGGGAAAGACAGCTTGCAGAGAAGATGGTCACTGTGGTGACAGCAGGGCCTCTCAGCAGCAGCATTTGCATAACCTGTCAGTCCTACACTTAGACAGGGAACAAGTCCCAAGTGAAACACAGCTCTGCAGATTTTTACAGGGATAATGGGCAGGTGAGAGGACCATCTATAGGATTAACTACAAAAAATAGAATTCTTCTTATTTCTATCTAGAGGCCCTGATTTTATGCTAATCCTGATATACTTTTATTGCGGTTGTCATCAACACTCACTATAATGTAGCTCCTTCATACTGTCCTTGCTTTAGACAGATTAGGAAAAGCTGCACAGTTTTTGAGTGACTGGTAAATCACAGTGCATTCCACTTGATGTTTTCCTTTAAACTTTATAAAGATATGGTGCACTTCCTCTGAAATGGAAATACTTTCTAAAATAATTGAAATATTTCCACCAAAACAGAATAAGAATTCACACTATTTATAATTATTACTAAAACCATTGTAGTCAGTATTTTTGATGTGCAGAAAATTACTGCCATACGTTATTTATAAAAATGTGTTTTTAAAATGTGTACACTATTTCACAACTGCCCTGAGTTATACCTTCATGCTGAGATATGCTTAACTTCTCCCATCTGGCTCATCCCCCGATCAAAAAACAACTGCTCCAACTGAAAGCACTGTTAATGTTCTTGCACTTTTAAATAGCAGACTTTCAATATTAATATAGCAACCGGTCGGCTATATTAAAAACCAATTTAAAATCCATCTGGAGTCCAAACTCAGAGTTCTGACTTTCGTTTTCCATCCAATTCAACATGCACTCTGGATCACACATATCTGCTTTTTGGCACAAATTGAGACACTTAGTGGGAAGTGAAGCATTCTTCAGTTCCTAGGAAAATAAGAGTTATACGAAGGTAGGTAAATTGAGACAATATAGCATGTCAATCTGGAGAAGCACACTGCTTATTAAAGATGTTAATAATGTTTTTTTTTAAAGGTCCAGAGAGAGAGATAAAATAGGGAAAAGAAAACAGCAAATCAAAAAAATCTATTGAAGAGTGAAAGAAAATATTGCTGCTGATTTACCTGCTTTGTTATTTCTGACTCAATATCAATTCTAGTTTTCAAAACATTTTTCACAATAATATTTTCTTTATCTCAACAGTTTTCAAGAGTTGTCAGTGTTACCTACACAAGTTTCTTGTAGTCATTTTAAATATTACTTGAGTATGGTTTATTTTAGAAGAATTATCCCTTTCCCAGAGAAAAGGAATAATGAAGTCATTATTATCTGTCATCCAAAACTATATTTGTTCCCTCAGCTTTTCATGAAAAAAATTTTTTCACTGCCTCTTGCATACATTCTTGAGATGGTCAGAATACTGAAATACACAACTAACAAAAATTGGCTTAATGAACTAATTAATTAATGGGAAACTACTCCATGTTATTAACAGCACAGCCATGTGTCAAATAGGCCTGGATCTGAGTCTTAACTGTACTAATTAATAGTTGTGTGGCCTTGAATAAGTTATTTAACTCTCTTATACTCCACTTATTTATAACATACTGAACATAGTATCAATCTCAAAGAGCTGCAGAGAGTCTGGAACACTGCACAAAATTTTATAGCAACTATTAATGTTAGTAGCCACAGTTATAATAATTCATAAAATAGTTTAACAAATAAAAAGATGTAAGAAGCTTTTACTAATCAAAACACAAGTACCTTATTCATCTCTTATAATATGAACAGAACAGTTAAATGCACAGTGAATTCAGTATCAGTAAGTTTTATCTCTTAATCTTTCCATAACTCTGAGTGACCCTGAGCAATTCTCTTAAACTCCCTGGGCTTATCAGAGATACCTCACAACATGAATAACTTGACTTCTTATCTTTTTTTAAAAAACTATATTTTATTGATTTTTTTACAGAGAGGAAGGGAGAGAGATAGAGAGTTAGAAATATCAATGAGAGAGAAACATCGATCAGCTGCTTCCTGCACACCTCCTACTGGGGATGTGCCCGCAAACAAGGTACATGCCCTTGACCAGAATCGAACCTGGGACCTTTCAGTCCACAGGCAGATGCTCTACCTACTGAGCCAAACCAGTTAAGGCTTAACTTCTTATCTTGACTATAGAATTCACCTACCATTTTAGGGTTAGAACTGAAATGATGAAAGAATTGGAGTCCCTCGGTTATAGCTAATATGAACTGTTATGCGAGTTTCTACTAGCATAACCTGTTTGCAGGAAGTAAATCTGATTGTAACCTCGGTAGTTCAAAAATGAATCAAAATTAGTAAATTCCATAAACAGCTAACAATCTACCCAAACATTCTACCCAATAATCATTTCCCCTTTCACATAAAGGATAGGAACAGTCTATCAAGCTCATTTTGAATGTATTTCTATTATACATTCCTCTTTTAAAAAATGTATTGCCAGCAAAAGGACATAAAGACTCAATATAAGCCTAAGCTGATTTACCACATAAGCAGGCTTGGAATAAAATATGCACATAGACTGTGAAAAAAACTTACTCCAAACCCGCTTATGTGGAAAATCAGCTTAGGCTTAGATTGAGTCCTTATGTCCTTTTGCTGGTAATACTTTTTTTTTTTTTAATTTGTATATAGTTCCCACTATAAATCCTCTGAAAAAGGAGAAAACATTCTCAGAAAAAGCTACAAAATCATCTCAAATATTTCAGCTGTTCTAAATGACTTTCAAATCATAGTAAACCATGGATGTTTCATTTACCAGAAAGTAAATCAGTTTCTAAGTATCTTCAACTGAATCTTCCCTAGAGAAAATTCAACTACAGGTGATAATTGATAATAAAGCAATATCCCTGATTTCTATAGGATCTATTTCTATTAATTAACAATAAAAGCCCAGATTTTATGTTTTAAAAATCATATTGCAGAAAAAGGAGTCTGTTGAAAGATGCACACTTTCCCCCCAGTTTGTTTAAATTACCATATTTTCCGGCATATAAAACGACTTTTTAACCCGGGAAAATCTTCTCAAAAGTTGGGGGTTGTCAATGGAGCCACATGGAGACCACAAGTGTCTCCGGTAGGCTCCTTTTTGTGCTGCATACGGTCTCCATCCAGACTTTTAACCCAGGAAAATCTCAAAAGTTGGGGGTTGTCTTATACGCCCAGTTGTCTTATACGCCGGAAAATACGGTAATGCTATTTCATTTTACTAGATTTACACAGAGTAAAAAAAAAATTCTTAATGTTTTAAAATACTGATGGGATGAGATCCATATATTATGTGCAGAGGGCATTGGAAGCTAACGTATTCTGCTTTAAGTGAATACAATTTTAAGTTTCAAATGATAATCTGTTTGAATGGTTAACATTAGACTTTTAAAACTTTATGAATAATATTTCCTTATAGCCTCTTCTACACAGTAATCACTCAACTTTTACTTAGTATTTTTCATCAGCCATAGGCGTAATCTAACCTCAGAAACTAATAATTAGTTTGTTTTTCTCTCATATGCAGTTATTATTTAGGGTGAAATAACTATACTTAATATCAAATAAACAATTAAGATAATTCCTGTATTAAGAGATTTTCTTTGATGCCCTTCATCAGTACAGTTTCCTCAGAGGTATCCTTTGTGGTCAGAGGTATGCTAAGTAGCATTAGTCAAGCAAATTTATGACTGTATACCATGACCAATTCTGTTAGAAATGGTCACTCTTCAGTTTCCTGTCTCCATGGGAGAAACTAACAACCTCAAAGGAGTTATCAGATTCTAAGTACTATCTAGGATGAAGACTAGTTGGAGGACCTTAAGGATAATGGTGGGGTGTGGTGTGGTTATGGGAGGAAAACTACTCTATGAGATCACAGCCTTCTTCATCGTTTAACAATTCAGCACTTAGCAAGGGTTTTGAAGAAAAGCAAACAAGGTCAGGATCCTTTCCAAAACCAGATAAATAGCTGATGGTTAACATTTATTAAGGGCTTGCTATTTGTCTGGCAGTATAGTGTAAAGATTATCTCATTCCATGTTCTTAAGAACTCCCTATGAAGTGGGTAGTATCATCTTCAAATCTTAAAGATGAGGCAACTAAGGCTTAGAGAGGTTAGGCAACCTACCCAAGGTTTATGGGAACCAGAAAATAGCAGATGGAATTTGAGCCAAGTAACCAGAGCCTGACTATCACCCCAACCCAAATCTCCCAAGAGGGAAGAAATATGACACACTAAAACACCAACACCGCTAATGTTTATATGTATCTAGACATCCATA
Organism: Murina feae; assembly: GCA_004026665.1. Lineage (NCBI taxonomy): Eukaryota > Metazoa > Chordata > Mammalia > Chiroptera > Vespertilionidae > Murina > Murina feae. Next base: position 27,071 of record PVJC01005308.1, read on the forward strand.
TAATGTCAAATATTGCCCTCCAATATCCTGGGGCTCTTAAAAGTTTAGAAAGGAATTTTATTTCTTCCTTATTCCCTGTAGAAAAAAAACAACACAATGTATGGGGGTGGGGAGGAACAAGTTGAATATATAGGAAAAAAATGTACATAACGTATTTTATGAAATAATTACCCCAGCTGTCTTAGCATTTCTTTTAACCTCAGAGAAAGCTTAGTCCTATGGGTGTGACTACTGTGCTGTAGTGGCCATCTCCAATCCTCACTTCCACTCTTCCCATCAGGCTTCTCATTAATATATATACATATATATATCCTGGCACAGATTATTTCCTAATAAAATAAGAATCCCTTTTAAAAAGAGCCAAGTGTATTACCTATAACCAAATGTAACTCCTTTGGATATATAAGACTTAAAAAGTGACTTCAAAGTTTCAGAATTAGGTTCTTTCCTAATATAATTTTAAGACATCTTCCATAGTCTATCAGTGACATTCTCATCATTAACTGAAGGGTTTTATTTTCCTTCTCAGACAGCCCTGGCTTTTGTGGGCACCACTTTCCTGGATTAGGACAGCATCCTAATTCGTACCGCTGAGAAAAGACATTTAAAACATTTGGCTGTAGGCTCAAGTGCAAAATGAGATCCAGGAACTGAAGAGCTCCTGGAGTCAGGACACCACATTATGTCAAAGCAAAGCTGCATCTTACCTTATCACCTTGCACCCCAGGGGGGCCCATTAATCCAGACAAACCCTGGTCACCCTAGGAAAAAAGCACAGAGGTTTAATGGTATAAAAGAGGACTGAAAATTAGAATTCCCTTGCTACAGGATTTCATCTCGGGCGTCCAGATCTTACTGCATTCGTTTCTCATCTTCACAATCTGACTCAAGTTCCATGCTGAGAACTTTTGACAGCTTTTCTGAAGCTCCAGGCCTTCTCATCCAATGCTGAACGCCTGCTCTGTGCTTCCCCACCTCCGTGGTCCTGCACCTTTTTCTCTAGGCATGACCTTACCTCCCCAATTCCCACTGCTCCAAGGTTACCGCGTAATAACTCTAGTTTACTTTAAAATTCTACAAGCACTTGGTGTGGCATCTGTCCTGCCCTTTTTGGTGAGGACCTATAGCCGGAGGGGTCTCCCATGTGTAACCTTGAACCTCACGATGCAGGGCTGGCTGTGGAGAGCAGGGCTGTGTTTCTGTAGTCTGCCCTCCCCTCTCCCCACCGCAAGGGCACCTTCTGCGCAAATGCACCACTGGAGCTCCACTACAGTGAAAAATGATCAGGGGGGCCCTGTGTTTGGCCCAGCAGACCACACGTCACCAATTAGGCCCCTCGGGCCCCTCCTCCCCCAACTCCCATGAGGGCTGCCAGCCTGTCTTGGGGTAGGAAGGGGAGAAGGTGAAGTGGGCGGAACTGAGTGGAGGGGGAGAAGCCTGAGCAAAAGGAATGGCGGGTAATATTACACCTGCTTTCTCTAGGTGGACTTTTTCTTTACCTCCCTCCCTTTCCCTTTTCCACTGCAGCAATGTACTGTGCAAAAGTTTATATATATTTATGTACATATACATGGTGTTTGAAAGAAAAAAGAGTACTCAGGTAATAGCCCAGATAAACTCCTCAGTGACTATGTATGCTCTTTAGTTTTCAGTGCATTACCTATGTTAATGTGTCATCAAATGACAGAAAAGGATGTTTGTGATTATTGACAATGGAGTGCTTTTCCACTAGCTCGAATATTCATTTTAATGCACCTGCTCAACGATTTCAGATGTCTTCCATTTGTGATGGGATGATACAGATTTTTTTTTTACATTTATTACTCTAATAGAGGAAAACAGAAAATTGCAATAGGAAATAGGAGATCATCTCCTTCCACTAGCTCTAATCATGGGCAGATTACTTGATTCCCTTTCAAAGTTTTCTTATCTGAAAAATTAGAATAATATCTCATGTCTCTTATGAGAAAGGAAAAATTACTGTTATTTAAATGATCTTTGCTTGCCATGAGATACCAAAGGGACTTAAACACTTATCTGTGCACTATGAGAGATATTATTTAGTGGGTATTACATTCTGAAGGACTAGCCCCTGCATTGCTTTCATTGTTTCATTATTAACCATATATCTATTGTAAAAATGGCTAAATAGTTAAAAATAGAATTCAATTGTTTCCCAATGCTCCTGTATGCCCACCAATTTAATATATATATTTTATTTGTATTCATATTGTGTGTATATCACTAATATCCTCACTTGAATCCAACTTAATGTAAATATAATTTCTAAGAATTTTTTTTAAATTTTACCATTTTAGAAATATATCTGTTTTAAAAGATGGATTTCACTTAAAGCTCAATGGTAATTTGCTATTAAATCCTATATCTTACTACAGTTCTCCTTTTTAGTATCATCCACAATTAGTGTATAAGTGACTCAAAAAGTAAAAAAAAAAAAAAAAAAAAGGCTGACATACTTCCAAGCCCCCATTCCCAACCTGAATCAACCTGTATTCTATGCAAATAATGAACACATTCTGAACCACCCTATATTTTGTACAGAGAAGCCACCTAAATGCTTAATTTGAGGACTTTATTTAATGCAGTCACCAAAACAGAGTGGAACTCTAATTTCTGAAATGTCAGTAAGAAATTAAATGTCCTATATGTAGATATTTTAAAAGAGAGCATTTTTGTTTCTCAGACTGCATATTTCTTGTAATAATTAAGGGATCAATGAAATTCCCACTCTCTCTAAAGTGTTCAGATTCAGTGAACTCAGTTCCATCACAGCAATAACGTCCTTAAGATTATTTTTTGTTTTAACGATGTGGCCCATATATCCTAAGCAGCAGTCAGCTCAACTGTCATTAAGATATTCTCCAAACTTCACATATCGTCACATTTGATAGCATTGTTTATACACAGAATGGAAAGGTATGAGGTTAAGCTATTCTATCGATTTCTCTGCAATTTGTCATCTTAAAGTACATACCACTGGGACTTGTCATGTCATTGCTGTGGCTTTACTCATACTCATAATGTTTCATAAGGAGGGACTCTATGCCATAATGAAGCAGCCTTTCAATACTACTGGACCTTGATGTAATCTAATTCAGGTGCCACTTCAGCAGTGCCATCAGGGGCACCTATAAGTGTGCCCTATGGAGCTGTATCCATTCAGATGGGCTGATGTAACATATCTCTCTGGGGGTGCTGTAAGCAGTAGATATTTATTTTCTCAAAATACCAGAAGTTAGACGTTTGAGATGAGAAAGTCCTTAAGATTTTAAATTACTGTTTTTTGTTTTACTTGTTAGAACTAGTATATCTGTATAGTCCATTAATATGATGCAATCTTTTTTAAGTTTAAAAGACTTTGTAAACCATGTAAAAGATCAGCTTTCAACCAGGAATCGCCAAAGTATGCAGGGATTTTAAAAGTTTGTGAATATATATCACATAAACATAAACATCCTTTAATTGTATCACATTCATCAAGTGCTTGTCTAAATAAAGCTTCCAGATGTATTCCTTAAGACTCATTTTGTATTCATCAGCACTTGAAAGCAGTAAGCTCCTCCTAATAAAAATGTGTTGCTATCTTTACATTAAAACATTAGTTGCTTTTTACCTAAATATGTGTGTGTGTGTGTGTTTGAGAGTATTATGAAAAAATAAAAAAGCATGTTAGACTAAAAGTCAAATAACTCAGACATATCATTAACTCTGCACTTACTATCCATATGATGAATCGCATTAATTCTATGAATTCAACTGGAAACAAGGTAATTATGATTACTGCATAATTTCTGTGGGACTTAAGATAAAGTATGTAGAACTATCTACAAAAAAGGTAAGAAATGGCATCAGAATTTATGTATGAGTATGTACATGCATATAAACAGTAAAATTTTTAAGATTAGGATCATATCTTGTTCTAATTTTTTGCCCCACTCATCCCTAATTGGCTGGTAGTTCAATGGCAGGCCACAGTAGACACTAAAAAAAATTTAATCATAAGACTGAGATTAATAATAATATTTACTTAATTCAGCAAATATTTCTTCCTTCGTTATGATGCAACTAGAGGTCTGTTGTAGGAAATTCATGCATGGGGGGCAGGTCCCTCAGCCCAGACTGCGTCCTCTCACAAACTAGGACCCCTTGGGGAATGTCAGGCCTAAACCAGCTATCAGACATCCCTCTCACAATCTGGGATGCTGCATGCACCAGTGGCCATACTTTTCATACAGGTGAAAAGCATCTTGCTGCTGTATGGGCAGCTACATTTCTTTGCCCTGGTTATAAAAAGTACTATGTAACATGATCCTTCTGAGGCAGTAGTACCATTTTCCCCATCTTATGGGTGGAAAAACTAAAAAGTAGAGAGAAGGTAAGTAATTGGCTTTGTCACACAGTTATAAGTGTCAGAATCAGGGCTGACCACAAAATGTGCAAGCCAGAGTCCATGCATGTCATCGCTGCATCATCCTGTTTTTTTCAGTGTCAGAGTAGCCTTGCCAGGTTTTAATTTTCAAATCCAAGAGACTGTTCCCAATATATAGGGTGGGGTCCCTAGGCCTGGCTGGTGATCAGGGCTACCTTGGGGGTGACCAGTGGGCAGGGTGATCTGGGGGGAGAGGAGGGCCCTGCTGGCACCCACCTTGGCTGGCAGCCCTGCACCACCCACTGGGAGGCGCCACCCCTTGATGGCCACTGCTGGTCCCCTCCCTCTTGGGGGGCAAATGCTCAATGTAGGAGCTGCTCCTGACTGGTCAGTGTGCATCATAGCGACCCATCATACCAACGGTCGTTCCGTTGTTTGGTCAATTTGCATATTAGGATTTAATTATATAGGGTAGTTTTCTATCTTCCCTGTCTGATGACAAGTAAAGTCTCAAAAAAAGATAAGACAATGTTTAAATACTTGACATATATAACCATGATTTTATTTCAGGAACAAATAATTACCTTTTGTCCAGAAGTAGCCTGACCTGGGGAAAATCCTGGATCCCCTTTGGGGCCCTAAATAAAACAGTTATGAAACACCTGGTGAAGCATAGATTACATACATTACACGTCTTCAGCTATAGCAGAAGTTACACACATTACATGGGATTAAATTATTTTAAAGCGAGATGAGCATGAATTATTTATTTTTAATGTATATTTTTCTTAGCTTTATGTTTAAATGTTGAAAAAGATTCCTCAAAATTCCCCAGGCATAGCTGATTTATTTACTAAAGTTATACTAATATTAAATCCTTTTTCTTCAAAGGACCTATGTAAAGGTTCTATTAACCTTTCCACTTTTGTGACATATTGAGTTTAGTTTCTATTTTAGCACTAGCATCCTAGTTACTGTCAGTAAAAGAAACCTGCTTATATAATTCATAAAATTTTTAGCTATCATTCCAAGTTTAAATATTTTCTAAAATCTTGCAATGTACATACATTGCTTTTAGAATAAAAAATAAACCCAAAAATACCTCTAATTGCCAAAATTGTTTTTATTCTGCTATAAAAATTGTACTTTTTATACTCCGGTAATCTTTATCTTTTGTGTTTTAAGAAAAATATGACATTAGGTTTCAACCAAAGTTTTTGGTACAATATTAATCTTTTTTATGATTACTTACCAAAGTATCTCCTTTTTAAACTATTTCACATAAAATAAGACACCACAATTGAGAGATTCTTTATAATTCAAATTCTGATTTCATTACCATTCTCAACTAATCATGCTTTTCCATTCCTAGAGAGTTCTAAATGCTACTGTAACTCTAAGGGAAATAGAAAAATAGTCGTGTCTTCTTTCTCAGGGGTGCTTTCCAATAGTACCAGAACTAACTGATGAAAGAAGGATGACCAAAAGAAAAGCCACTCACATTCAGCAGTAAGTCTTTGCATTTTACAAATGAGAAATGAGTCTTCACTGGCAAAGAGTCCTATATTCTAGAGTTGAAGAAAATTTTTAAAGAAAAGGTTGTTTTCCAGGCTAACCTCTTCCCTTCCATAGCCATCACCACGTCCACCACTAAGGCTATAATTTTAGATCATTGGTTACAAGATTATGGAAGATGAGAAATGGCTTTAGTGATATCTCAAAATTTAAAAATTCAGCTCTTCATCAGAGAAAAAAGATAATATACTTAGAAGTTATAAGCAATATTAAGAGCTTACCTAATGAATCAAATTTTATAGATAAAGAAGCAATGAGATCCAGAAAGATTAACTGAATTGTTTAAGATGACTTGGAAAATTATTGGCAAACCAGATCATTTTTCTTTCTCATATCACAATGTCCAGTAGGTAGAAATATTACTTATTGATTTTAACATATTTTAAGCTTCTATTATAACACCCAACCAAATGATTTGAGGTAAGAATTTAAGAAATAATAGCCCTTGAGAAATCTGAATATAATAAAGTCCTTTGTAGCTGATGTTTTTACTTATAAAACTCATGTTAAACATTCTTATGTTTAGGTCCTGTCTGAATTTTTTATTATTTATCAACTTTCTTAATATCATTTTCATTCAGATTTCTTTATATCTTTCACTAATTTGATATTTCATCCTCCATTTTAAAAATGTTAAAAAGGCCCTAACCGGTTTGGCTCAGTGGATGGAGCGTCGGCCTGCGGACTGAAGGGTCCTGGGTTCGATTCTGGTCAAGGGCATGTACCTTGGTTGCGGGCACATCCCCGGTTGGGGGTGTGCAGGAGGCAGCTGATCGATGTTTCTCTCTCATCGATGTTTCTAACTCTCTATCCCTCTCCCTTCCTCTCTGTAAAAAATCAATAAAATATATTAAAAAAATAAAATAAAATAAAATAAAAATGTTAAAAAGTGGGAAAGCCCCGACCCATGTAGTTCAGTGGTTAGAGCATCAGTCCTGGTTCAATTCCCAGTCAGGGGTTCATACTTGGGTTGCAAGCACATGCAGGAGGCAACCAATTGATGTGTCTCCCTCACATGGTTTTTTTTTTCTGTCTCTCTCCTCCCCCGTGCCCCAACCCCCATCCGTTCACTCTCTAAAACTAATGGGGGGAAAATATCCTTGGGTGAGAATTAACAAACAAACAACAACAAAAAGAGTAGGAAAAGTAATTAAGCAATCAAAATTCGATTTAAAGGGAGAACTTTGTCTTATTCATATGCTTTATAGATTGGGCAACATAATTATAGAGCTACATGTCAAATCTCTTTTATTTCCATACAAATATACTTATGTATTTGATCAACTCATGTTCTAGCACCAGAACTGCAAGTCAGCATGAAGTCAGCTTTGAACCTGGCCAGTTGTGGGTTAATCCTGGTATAAAATGCATAAAGCAAAGATTATTGAACATGCCAACTTTACCTGAAATGTCAAAGTTAGGGCATACTCTCTGCATTGAAAAAGAATATTCCAAAATCACTTACTTACATACTCCCTAATTTTCTATTAATTCTATAACTCCGGACACACTTTAAGTCATACTTAATTGGCTTTTAAGTCCTCCTTGGAATTAAATATAATGTTTATAAATTAATTAATCATAACTTACTTGGACCTTCAGTACTGACTTCTACTTAGTACTACATGACTTTTGTTAGAAGAGCTATATATCCTTTTGAGTATGAGTAAAAGGAAGTTGCCTGCACATTATAACTCAAAGGGTCCCAAAGTCCCACCTACCCCACTGAGCTGCGATATAGAGTCTAAAATCCTCATTATCTGAGTAACTCTTTGGGGCTGTCACTGGATCTCCAGAGGGCCCTCTGTCTAGGGAAGGAAACTTCCTAAGATACTCATTAACATGTTAGAACAGATTTCTCAGATTACAGTCTACCCAATAGAATGAAAAGAGCAGTAGGATTTGGAATGAAAAGACTGAACAGGCCATTTTATCTTTTTGAAATTGAGATTAATCTCCTATAAAATAATAATAATAATAATCCTAACTAATAAAAGCGTAATATTAAAATTAACTGTTTCTTTGGGATGCCTAAGCCACGCCCACCAGCCAATCAGAGTGACTGTATGCAAATTAGCCTAGCCAAAATGGCGGAGGCCGCAGCTCCGGTATGCGGCTTCTCTGGGGCTGCAGCCTCCACCATCTTGGGAGCCTTCGTCCTGGGAAGGCATCTGGCGCCCTGAGCCAGCCGATGCCTTCCCAGGCGGAAGCCTCAGCAGCAGGACTGGCTGCCCCTGAGGCTTTCTCCTGGGAGGCCGTGGGGTGGCCTCCTGCCACGCGATCGCTTCCCAGGTCAGCCGGCCCTGAGAGGCCATCGGGTGGCCAGGGGCACCCAATCACTTCCCAGGCGGATGGCCCGGAGGGTCAGTGGGAGCTGTGGTCAGCCTGAAAACTGCCCCAGCCCCTCACCCAGGCTTGCCACACTCCCTGGGGTGAGGGTCTCCACTGGGGAGCTTGGCCAGCCTGCAAACAGACATTGGCCCCTCACCCAGGCTGGCCAGGCACACCAGCAGGTGGACATCCTGGAGGGGTCCCAGACTGTGAGAGGGCACAGGCTGGGCTGAGGGACACCTCCCCTCCTCCAGTGCACAAATTTTTGTGCACTGGGCCCCTAGTAGTAATAATAATAATAATAATAATAATAATAATAATACCTTCTAGATTAGCTGGCAAGATTTAGGATCAAATTCTCTATAGATTATAAAAATGTTAGTGTTAAAAATAAGACTAAAGACAATCATTAAAATAAAATTTACAATTATTGCCATCTTGAAAATTACTGATAAAGCTGCAAAGTTTCAGTGAAAAGAATTTGGAACTAAAAATTTCAGAGTATGGATGAGCTAAGTTGTGAGAGTACTGTAAAGGAAACACTAAATAGCATGATCTTCAGGTAGCATCGCCTGAATATTCTTAATTTTAATACTACTGATAACCACACAAGTTCCATAGTCTCAATTTTAAGTATTATACTCTCTAACCAACACTTGCTTTTTTAGCTCACAGAGTGACTAGAATTCAAGCAGAAAACCAAAGATCTTTTGGCTAATGGTGTCAGAGGTCAGAGTATGGGACTACCAGAATGACTGTAAATTGAAGGAGAAATTTAAAGGAAGGGAGGGAGGGAGGGAGGGAGAGAAGGAGGGAGGGAGGGAGGGAAGGAGGGAGGGAGGGAGGCCGTTTCCCCTAAAACCTGGATATAGAATCTCTTCAATTCTTGGCTGATCCTGACATGTGATAGATTCCAAAAGAAAGCAGAAAGCAAAAACCGGAAGGCTGAAAGAATTGAACATACATTTCAGCAGCTGGCCACATTAGGGAAATAGTTTGGGGTTTGAGCCATATCACTTTAGTAGGACATGGTAAATACCTTATAAACTTTAAAACAGCCTAATCAATACAACATATTTTTATACTGCCTTAATGTATTTTCATTCATAAGAGCCACAAGACTTTTATTAGAAATGTGGTATTTTCAGTAAAAGTTGCATTTCTAATTGGTGTAGCCTTTTAATAAGTAGCTCCTCCAAGAAAAGGGAATATTATTTTCTTAAGTATCAACTATGTACAAGCATTCTACCAAGTAGTTTATGTGCTTCATATCATTTAACTGATGAGGTACCTTTTGACTCTAACCATTTTAATAAAGCTCATTAATTCTAATGTTTGTAAAAATGTTTCATAATGTGTCCATTTTCCATTTCAGTTAAACCTTTTTAGATTTGCAATTGCCTTAATTTGCTCTTTCTGTAGAGTCAGGTAACCCCCTTTGGAAATGGACAGATGATTCCTTGTGCAAGTGTCAAGATGACTTTTTATACAATTTTCTTAAAGGCCAAGAATTCTACCTATGTTATTCTTGCTAAACAATAACTGAGAAAAGAAAAATAACTGGAATTGTCTTTATGTTCTAAATTCCCTTATTTTAAAAGAACCCTTTATTCCTTGAAGGAAAATCAATCCTGTGATTATATGTCAAAATCTCTTGTCAAGAGCATGTAATCTGCTTTACTTGCATTGCCTTGAATAAATGTTCTAAGAGGATTATAAAGTATAAAGCTTGACTGTTGCATTAATTCGGATTAGTCTAAAATGCATGTTAGATACCTAGGAAAATTGGTTTTACAAAATCACACATTGCAAGCTTCATTTGATGCCTTTAAAACAGAGTGATAATTTTTAACACTTGTCTCAAATCTAATGCTCACTTATGTACAGTTAAAACAAATCATGGTCAGTTTGGGCTATTTTGAACATATTTTTCATGTTTTTAAATTATTAAACTAAATATGAATTAAAGATTAGTATTCAGATTTATAAGATTAAGTCTCCAAGAGATCTAAGTGGTTGCTTTAAAATTAAAAGTAGGTTTTTAAAAATTCCTCATATATGGGTTCATAAAAATATTTTATTAGTGAATAGCTATAGTCAAAATCATGTCCATACTACTACTAAATAGAATACTGAAGAAAAAAATCCTGAGATTCAAATTTTCATCTCTCTGAGATCATTTAACCAAAGATACATACTCATACTGATCAATACTGAAAAATACAGTTTTTAATCTTGGGACAACCAAAATTTTTATTTGATACAAAGTTCTTTATCTTCTCAAATTCTGTCTCCTAAATATGTATTGACATTGTAAGAAGTCAATTAAATGAAAGGCTCTCCACTATATTTTCATCTCTCCTCACCCTGTTCCCTGTATTGATTATTTGTTTGTTTTGAATACCTAATTGTACAAGCCAAGTGGAAATTGCCCTGGCCCACTTCTGCCTTCCTTCCCGTAGGCTGTTAGCAGGACTGTGAGGCCCGGGCACTTCAGTGTGTGGAGAAGCATGAGCTGGGCCTGTATAGGTACTTTAACCTTTGACTCGTCTAAATATCTTTCATTTCCTCACATGAAGCTTGAAGGACTCAGGAATCACATATTACAAAGCAAACTTCGGGATTCTTTAGGTCATCTGTCTTTCCTCCCATGGTTACACATTCAGGCTTGAGTTAAAAGAATCTTTTCCTCTTTGAGTCATTTTTATTGAACTAAAGAAAGTATTAGCAATGATGAGAAGCTTTATAAAATTTAGATTTCAATTATCCTAGCTGTATGCTGTTTTATTACTTATTAAAATAATCATAATACCCATGGCATGTTAATGTCATGGTAAGTGCTTTACTCACATTAATTTAACTTGCCTTCACTTCAATCCTATGAGGATGTACTCAGATAAATACATGAAATGAGGATTTCCCCATTTTTATTTATTATTTTTAATAAATAAAAATTTTTATTGCTTTCTTAGAGAGAGAAAGTTGAGAGGAAGAAAAAACATTGATGTAACAGTGGAACATTGATTGGCTGCCTCCTGCACACCCCCTACAAAGAATGGATGGAGCCCACAATCTGGGCATGTGCCCTGACTGGGAATTGAACCAGCAACATTTTGGTGCATGGACACACCCAACCAAATGAGCCACACTGGCCAAGGCTTTCTCATGTTATAGAAGAGGAAAGTGAAGCTTAAAGAGGGTAAGCAAGTGATTTGCTTCTATTATACAAACCAAGAGGGCTACAACTTGAACCCAGATCTCTTGGACTTCAAAATCTATGTCCTTAACCCCTATTCTATAGTAGAGGCCCAGTGCACAAAAAAATTTTTTTTGTCCCTCAGCCTGGCCTGTGCCCTCTTGTAGTCTGGGATGCCTCAGGAGATGTCCACCTGCTGGCTTAGGCCCGCTCTCTGGGAGACCAGGCCTAAGCTTGCAGTCAGACATCCCTCTGGCAGCCCAGGAGCCCTTGGGGGATGTCCACTTGCCAGCGGGAAGCAGGCCTAAACTGCAGTCGGACATCCTTAGAGGCTCCCACCACCACTGCTGTACTGGCAGCCATCAGCCTGGGTTGACAGAGCTTCCCCTGTGGGAGCGCACTGACCAACAGGGGAAGCTCCTGCATTGAGCATCTGCCCCCTCGTGGTCAGTGTGTGTCATAGTGACCAATCATACCTAGTCATTCTGCTATTAGGGTCAATTTGCATATTACCCTTTTATTATATAGGATGGTTACATGTATACTTCAGAGTGTGATCATTATTAAGCAGAGGGATTATAAATGGCCCTAAAAAGAAATTCATTAAGTTACTGGCAACCAAGACTCTAATGTTTACCTAATCCCATATATTTTATAGGATTTACTGTATATACATATAAATTTTATCTATATAACATGTAATTGTTATACCTTCTCTCAGGGTAACTAGCCTGAAATATATCCTTTTTTTCTATGCCCCTACTACTATCCTAATAGTAGTCTGACAGATAATAGTGTAAGAGATAGGCTTTCAGGTTAGTTGTTTTCATAAAAATTTGATCATCCTATAAACATTATTCTCACAGATTTTTTTTTATTGATTTTTTTACAGAGAGGAAGGGAGAGGGATAGAGAGTTAGAAACATCGATGGGAGAGAAACATCGATCAGCTGCCTCCTGCACACTCCCCACTGGGGATGTGCCTGCAACCAAGGTACATGCCCTTGACCAGAATCGAACCCAGGACCCATGAGTCTGAAGGCTGACGCTCTATCCACCAAGCCAAACCGGTTAGGGCAATCCTCACAGATCTTTTTTTCAAGTGAAAATATTAGGGAACTATGGAGCAGAGAAATGAATGATATTTTATTTCCTCAGTATTTATTAGCACACTAAAATGGCCTTGATTTAAGATAAATCCAATCTGTATATTTCAAAGGTTTCAATATATTGCCATCATATTTTGACAATAAAGACTTTGTGAAACCAAAGCAGGCCTACCCCTGACTTTATCACTAACCAGATGAGTTCAAGTGCAGTGGGCCTTTGGCAGAACCTAGCTGTCTGCTAAGCTAAGACAATCCTGCTAAAGAATCAAATAACATGCTCTGGACATAACAGAGATCCTCCCTGTCCCAAGATTGGCTTTAAAAGTTAAGGACCATCTTCAATGTCAAGAAAACCATGTAATACTCACTAGTAATCACTCACCTTTGGACCTGGTAATCCAGGCAACCCAGGATTTCCATGTGGTCCTGGTGTGCCCTGCAAATAGGAAAAGAGTCAGATCATGCTTAGACTAAATCCAGATATAAATAACAGGCAGTGTTTATTCTAACATTTGAATAATATTACATACTATAACTTCATTAAAATGAATATTTCATTTTTTTTTACAAAGTCTGTTACATTTTCTGAGAACTTGGATATTTTCTGAGCTACACTAATTATAGAGAAGTGTCCTTTCCATCTTTTGCTTCAGAACATTGCCTTGAGGTGTTTACCTCCCTCAGGTACCTCCCCTTTCTCCAACCATATTGCTTAGTGCTATTTCTAAGAGACCTGCAGAGTAAGAAGCCTACAAATAATAAAGTTCAATTGTTTATTACTCTCCTCTCAACACATGTTAACTCTTTGTGCACTAGGTTTTCACTTATGCTATTCTATATGCCTTAAGGAGTTACTTCATTTAATTTTGCCCCCTACACCTACCTATCCAAATCCTTTCCAGCTCTCACCTCACTTTTAAATCATAGCTACACCAGCAGGAAGTGATTCTCCTACTAACTTCCGTAGAAACTGCTGCATGTAAAATTCATTTGCAATTAATTATGTGTTGAGACATTTCTTATGCTGTCCCAATCTGTTACTTAAATATTTTATTCCCATTTTAACTACCTTATGATGCATGCTGATTAGTTCTAGGGTTGTGAATTCTTTGAAAAGAGACTGTTTTAAATATTATCAATGGAGTACTTAGCACATATTAGCTATCCAATGAATGTTTGCTAATTTGAATTTAATAATTGCTTCTGTTTACTGAGTACATACTATGTGCAAGTAACTGTGTTAACACTTTATATTCTTATTTCTAATTCTTACAACAACCCTGCAAGGAGGTTGTTTTCACTCGTCCTTACAAATGAGGAAACTTAACCAGCAAGTAGATGAACTAAGATTCGCTCCACAAGCCTTCCAGATCTCTAGCCCCCCTATATTCATTTGGGTTTGCTACCCACCTGTGCTCTTCAGCCATACCTGTACTTTAACACATAATACACAGTTAATAATTATTTATTCATCTGTCTTTTCAATTCTGAATTAATATGAGCATTGAAGAATTTCTGTCAGCAATGCAAATATTGAAGTTACATGTATAAGATAGCATTAAAGAAAAAAAGATTAGATTTCATGACACATGTCATTTGTAACTTTCAAAAAATAAATTTTGAGCCCTGACCAGTTTGGCTCAGTGGATAGAGTGTCGGCCTGCGGACTCAAGGGTTCCAGGTTCGATTCCGGTGGAGGGCATGTACCTTGGTTGCGGGCACATCCCCAGTAGGGAGTGTGCAGGAGGCAGCTGATCGATGTTTCTCTCTCATCGATATTTCTGGCTCTCTATCCCTCTCCCTTCCTCTCTGTAAAAAAATCAATAAAATATATTTTAAAAATAAATAAAAATAAATAAATTTTGATAAAGTAGATAGAAAAATTTGTGGGGAATAACAAATGAGTTGTTGTGGATATAAAAGGAATGGATATAAACTATTATCTCACAAAGCTTAGCAGCACAAAAGTGAGCCAGGAAAACAACTAGAAAAAAATTAATATCAATGAAAGTTTGGGATTTTAAAAAACAAGGAGAATTTGTTGGTCATTGTCAAATGAAATAAAACCTATAGAGAAAAGCAATGTACAGTCGCAAGTTTTAAGTTAAATAACTGAGTGGAGACAAAATTAGGAACACAAATGTAATCGTTAACCTTGAGAAGAGAAATACTGTTCCTTCCTCACAGGAAGGAGGGTTGGACAAATAAATGGGGGGGTGTGGAAATTAGGGAGGGAAAGTGCTGTATCATGAGGAAAGATGAGAATTCGGAAACTGAAGGCCATGCTATGGGAGAATGGTCTTCGTAGTGGAGAGAGAATGCAATTCTTGCAAAGATGGACTGGGTCCCTCACAGAAGTAGATCCAGTGTCTCCTGACGGAGAAGGAGGAGGATGGAATGGTTTCCAGGCGGGAGACAGGAAACAGGTTTTAGAAGTCATTCTGGGAGGAGTGTGATAGGTCATCAAGTGCCGAGAAATAAAAGAGTAAATAACACTGGAGCCCAGTGAGCATTCATCTCCCCTCCTATGGACAAGAGTTTGATGTGAACATGGACAACCTAATGTAATATTTTAGGGTGATTTTTCGTAACATTGTGTGTAGGATGAAAATCAGGCTAGGAAGAAAGTGGATTCTATATGGCATTTGCATTTGTATTTGTCTTTGTAATGCACGGTCACGGTTCTTTTTCTAGCTCTTTGAAGAATTTCTGTCAGTAAAAGTCCACATTTATTTTTCAGTTTGAAAGAAACTAATTCTAACAGAGCAATGCATCTTGGGTGGGACCTGTGTAATGTCAGAAACTACCGCTGATCCTTAAGTCCACATTTTTCCTCAGGACAGTGATTTTTCTAGTCAATAGCTCCAGTATTTTCCACGATGTAATCCAGAAATGCACTATTTTAAGGCAGCCCACTCCTCTTCATTTCCCAAAGTAACTGAGCTCCGCCTTGGACTATCAACTTCAGATGAGACCACTTTATAGCTGAGAGAAACGTTGCGAGTAGTACCTGAACAGCACTAATCTATAAAATTGATCACTTTTCTAGGGCATGTGCACAGAGAATGCTTTAGCTGGGCTTTATACTCAGATAAACAGGCGGCATGTGTTCCTAAGCGTCTCTCCAACTGGCAAAGGTATGGCTAAGTTTGAAGATCCAGGCAGGTTTCCAAGGGAAGTACATGTTGTACAATAGTAGGAAAAATCGTACTGGAGAGTTATTAATGCCGACAGCATGTGGGGAGTGGAACCCATCTACTCACCCGTGGGCCTCTCTTTCCTGAGGGACCTGGGATACCTGCTGGACCAGGTGGACCCTAGGAAAACAAATGACAAGATATTAGGCATAATAGACACGTTTTATTAAAATTCTCAATTTAGGGCTCTTTTTCAGTCCCCAGTTACCAGCTGATGATTTCAAAGTAACATGAATCCCCTCAGCCTTAATCAGCAGGGCTGAGAGTTGAAACTCAAGTGTCCCCTTTAATCTGGCCAGGAATGGCATCAGGAAGTCTATGACTTATGGCTCCAGGCGCTGTATCTGTTTTTTCACAGGGACCATAACTGGTAGTTTCGTGGCTGAATTTTTACCTAAATTTACTTTTACTACTGAAAGAGGAGTTCAATTTAGGGTTTGGAGACCAACAATGACAGGTTTTTCCAAACACATTTCGAAAGAAGACTTGCCTTGAGAAATCAAAGCACCGACTATTTTATGTTCCTTTAAAAGACTTATACTAAGGACATGAGTGAAGTGTTAAACTGTTATAATGAGATACTTCTAGCATATTCAGCAGTAAATCTGCCTTACACAAGTGCAGCATACCAGGAGGTCACTGATAGTTAACTGGGTTGTGAAACCAAGTATGGGAGCAAAAACTGACAGAATTTGTAAGTATTCTGAGTTCTTCAAAGGTGATTAAATATAACAAATGGGAAATCACTTCTTTGCTTTCTCATATAATGCCTTAGGTCATCTTTTTTACTTACTGTAATAATCAATTTTGGAAGAATAAATGTTAGTTAGATATGGTTAGTACATATTCATTTGTTCATTCATTTCATTGTATTGAGCACCTGCTGAAATGGCATTATTCTTGGTGTCTATGGAGCATACACATTTTCTGTTTTATAAATATTCTTCATTATTGCAATAAAAATAGTATGAGCTTTAAAATTAGACATATCAATGCTAAAACACTAGCTTTATTTTTAACATTAGCAAGTAGCATGACCTAATGTTCCTCTTTTTATGTAGTTTTTTTTTTACCTCTTTGAAACTTTCTTCTTTATTGATATTAGTCATTTTGCAGTTTTCTAATGTTCTTTATCCTATATAATAAAGAGGGAATATGCAAATTGACCATCACTCCAGTCAATTTGCACCCACAGCTGAGGCTAAGTTCCCATAACGAGCCTTAAGGAGCAATCAGCAGGGACCTGAGGCTGCGCGCCCACCCACCTCCTGCATGGGGCTTGACAGGGGACCTCAGGTCATGCCTTCCACCTGCAGGGCTTGACAGGAGACCTCAGGCTGCTCCCCCCACCCTGGCACCGGGCCAGAGGAACTCAGGCTGCACCCTCTTCCCTGGTGCCAGGCCAGGGGACCTCAGGCCATGCCACCCCCGCCCTGGCCCCAGGCCAGGGGACCTGAGGCTGTGCCCCCCACCCAGTGGGACTTGACGGGGGCCCTCAAGGTGTGCCTTCTGCCCTGGTGCTGGGCCAGGGGACCTCAGGCCATGCTCCCCACCCCAGCACCAGGTCAGGGGACCTCAGGCTGTGCCCCCTGCCCCAGCACCAGACTGGGGGATCACAGGCCACTCCCTCCGCCCAGCAGGGCTTGATGGGGGACCTCAGGCCATGCCCCCCTGCTCTGGCACCCAGGGGACCTGAGGCTGTACCCCCCCCACCTGGCAGGGCTTGACAAGGTGGGACCGGCTGGGTCTGGATCTAGCTCAATGAAGGGAGGTTGTCCAGGTTTGGGTCTCAAGCAATTTTGAGGTGCACGTGGGTGGTTGAAGATTTGACTCTGGGTTCCATGGTGCACCCCAGACTCTGACAGGAGGAAGATTTTCATATACACTTTACTAATTTTCTTTGATCTCTGATACTTCTATTATAGAGAAAGGGCAAATAGCAGTATTAAAATATTTCCTATAATTAATCCCCTTTTAATTTGCACGAATTTCATGCACTAGGCCACTAGTGTGTGTGTATGTGTGTATGTGTGTAATTGTCTGTTAAATTGTCTGTTTTCCTTTAATTTTATTTTTTCTTTTTCCTACCCCCCAACTTGATAAAAAGTCTCTCATGCAGCCCTAACCGGTTTGGCTCAGTAGATAGAGCATCGGCCTGTGGACTGAAAGATCTCAGGTTCGATTCTGGTCAAGGGCATGTACCTTGGTTGTGGGCACATCCCCAGTAGGAGGTGTGCAGAAGGCAGCTAGCTGATCTATTTTTCTAACTCTCTATCCCTCTCCCTTCCTCTCTGTAAAAAATTAATAAACTATATCTTTAAAAAAGTAGTTCTGGTTCTTCTATTATAATCAGAAGTTAAAAGCTGTTGATTTGAATTGGTATCCCCCAAAATAAGAACTAAAAAATGAAAAACTATATGGAAAATTAAAACAAATATCTTACTTGGTTTATTGCCTTATCATAGTACTTTGTGACAAAAGAAAACGCTATTCCATTGTAAAGATAGTTAATATGGACTTTAATAATAGATACTGGAGAGTAAAAGTATATTGTGATTAAAATATTTGAGTTGTTTAATAAGCACTAAATAAAATACATTTTAACTTAACTTCACCATTTCTCACTTCCAAATCTTTGAGGCCAGGTAACAAATGGGCACCTTCTAGAGACCATAGAAGCAAAGTAATTTTATATGGCATGACTTTTTGGAGAACAATAAATCATTTTCTAGAAATAAAGTAATATATTAGAAAAGGCACTTTATCTTTCAGATTATTGATTATTAAGAGAAAGCATAATTCAATTAAAAGATCAATGGTTTTACAATCATTCAGTCTAGATTCAAATTATGCCTCAATCATTTACTAGCTAAATGGCCTTGAACAAGTCAATTGCACTTTCTTAGCCTTAGTTTCCTCATCTTTAAAATATTGATAATAAAAATCTACATATCAGGGTTATTGTTAGCATTAAATATTTTTTATATAAAATACCTGTGACTATGTTTGATATATAGTAGTTAACCAGTAAACTATAGAGTATATGTGAGGCATAGCAAACACTCAGTATTACTTATAATATTATTATTACTAGGGTAATATTACAGTAAGGAAAATTTATTCACTACACTGATACTTCTAAGAGATAGAAATGCCTGGTCAAGTAATCTTAGAAGTTCTGCATCTAAAATTCCTTGTTCTGCATCTAAATTTCCTTTTTCAATTCATTTACTCACTCAATAAACATTAGGGAGCATCAAGCACTTCTAAAGCTTACAGTCTAGATAAAAAGACACATTAACAGATAAACACATAATTATACAGTTTACTTAGCTATGAAGAAGGAAAAAAAAAGCAACCAAGTGAAAGATTGACATAATGCATCTAATTTATCTTGTGGTACCAGAGAAGGCTTCTCTGAGGAAGTGTTAAGTTAGACCTAAAAGATGAATAGGAGAAAATAATATTCTAGAAAATAGAAATAAAATGAATAAAGGTATGTTTAAAACTAAACAAAAAATAGTCTTATTAAAGAACTAAAAGAAAGCTATAGTGAAAGTAAGAAAAAATAGAAAGAGATGAGATTGCTTAGGTAAGCAGGGGCCATATCACATCGATGTGCGTGAAACATTGACCAGCTGCCTGCCGCACACCCTGACCAGGGGTGGTGTCCGAACCCAGGCATGCGACCTGGCCACTAGTCAAACTGCCACCTGTCAGTGCACAGGACAATGCCAACCAACTGAGCCACATCCGCCAGGGCATGAAAAAGAGTTTTTGATTTATTCTAAGTGCTTCATGTTTTGGCCACTGAAGAGTTAAGGCAGATAAATGACATAATCTGATGTATGTTTTTAAAAATCACTAGAGGATTTACATTAAAGATAGCAGAAAGAACATTTTTTAAACTACCCTCCCTCCCTCAAAACCCACTGAAAACAACAAAATATATCAAAAGATGAAAACATCATCTTTGATGAAACAAGAAAGGAGCCACAACCACAGACCACAAAATATGAAGATTATCTTCCAAATACTGAGAAGCATTGGTGTAAGAAAAGATGTTGAGAGATGATCAAAAACAAACAAAAAAACCTCCTCAGACCTCAAACCTTGGACAGGCTACAGATGTCTAAAAGTATATCAGTCCTAAAAGTTCATTCCAGCAATCCTTTGACTACAATGATGAGTTTTAAAGGAATGGGAAACCCCAAGAGATGTAATTCATGACTCAGTAAAGACCCAGTGACAAACAGCAAAAGTGAAGAAGGTACAAATTAACTGGAAGAACATGTCATGTTTATGATTTACAACCAAATCTCCTAACCTCAGGAGATTTCTAGGGGGTAAAAGACAAGAGCAGAAATCATCATATTACTTCTCAGAGAGCCTGTGGCACAAAGGGATTCACACCAAATTGCACATGCAGTGAGGAGATATGTTTCTGGTAGAGGACAAACTAAATATACGATGGTATTTAAGGCAGCAAATTTGAATCTGTATACCACTCCACATCACTTCCTTTTGCATGTACCTATACTATTCTAAAACAAATGGCAGCTCAGATAGAGTAATCTTTATTTTAAAAATGACTAATAACTAGGAAGAAACCAAAAAGGGCCTTATGCATGGATATTGAGATGAGGGGAAGTGTGAGGACAGAAACATAAATTAAAAGTGGAGGAAAAACATTCATGGGAGGAATTGTTCTATGCAATAGAGAAAGAGTTCAGGCATATAGTTCACTCTAGATTCAAAGAATTTCAAAATGCCAAGTTTCTCTAAAAAGAGAGCTCAAAGAAAAGCTACAAGAGATAAAAATAAAACCAAGGTAATGAAATGTGAACCAGAAGAGATTAAGAAAGAGCAAAAAGAGGCCATGTAAATATATAATAGAGGAATATGCGAATTGTCCGTTACAGTGTCACATCTTGACTGGATCAGCAGGCTGTGTCCCCACCCTCGGCTCAGGCAGCTGCAAGGCCTGGGGTAGGATAGGATATTATAGGAGGGGATAAGAAAGGAGAGGGAGAGGAAGGCAGGCCTGCATGCGGACGGGCCGAGAGGAGAAACAGAAATACAGAAAAGGAACAAGAAAAAGACACAGGAATGGAAAAGGGAAGGAAACACTGGGGTTGCATGTGGGAGGGGATGTTGACCATGGGGGGGTGGAGCAGGTGCACCCAGTGAGGGGTGTGGTGTAGACAGTGCAGAGCAGGGAGCCCTGCCCAGATACGGAAGGAGAGCATTGGCAGGGAGGCACCCATGGGTCTGGGAAGGAGTGGTGGATGGTCCGAGGCCTTCTGGGTGGAGGCGCTCCTGCTTGCGGCAGCAGCGCCTGGACTGCACAGGCTTCAGCCACCCTCATGGGCTGGGCATCCCAGGCAGGGAATGGGAGCAGGACAGTGGCGGGAAGGCCGGGGTAGGGGGAGCGGTGAACACCTGGCTGGGGCTGAGCCCTGGGCTGGGGGTTAATGCTGTGCCCCCCCCCACCATCCCCCCAAAGGGAGCTTTAAGAAGGGAAGAAGGAAGGGAAGAACTTTATAAAGGAGTCAGTAGAGAGCAGAGTTAAAGAAGGAAAGAGGATGTGGGAGTGAACCGTAGGAGCTATAATGAAAATCAAGTATAGTTGTGTACTGGGGACAGATTTTAAAAGTAGGAGTCAGAAAAGAAAAAAAGATAAATGATAGTGAATAATTAGGCAGGTAGATAGATATTACAACAGTGGAAGTAACTAGAGAAGAATGTATGGGAAAGGTAGGATGAGAGAGAAAGTGGGAGGAAAGAAAAATTTTAAAGGGGAGTCAGTAGAACTTAAAAGGAGAATGACAAGAAGGAAGAAATGGGGGAGAGAGCAAAGCAGGTCCAAGGGAGGAAGTGAAGAAAAAATTAAGGTGGGAAGGAAGGAAAGGGGGAGGGAGAGCAGAGGTAAAGGTAAAGGAAAGAAGGAATGTGGGGAAGGAGGGAGGGTAGTAGAAAGATAGGAAGAAGGATGATGGAACAGAAGTAGGAAATAAGGAGGAAAGAAAAGTTTATAAATGATGAGTCAGTAGGAAAAGAGTTACATAAAGGAAAAAATTGTGTGAGAGGAAGAAGCCAATAAGGAAGCCAAATACAATTGTGTGTGAAGGGGATGAGATAAAAAAAAAAAAACAAAACAAAAACCAGGCCAGCAGGGGAGGGCAATTAGGGGGCTCAGGCAGGCAGGCAGAGTGGTTAGGACAGACAGACAAGTGAGCAGTTAGGAGTCAGAGGTCTCGGATTGTGAGAGGGATGTCCAACTGCCAGTGTAGGCCCGATCCCCAAGGGATTTTGTACCTCTAGTCCTATATAATAAAAAGCTAAAATGCAAATTGTCTCCTCAACTGGGAGTTTGACCAGGGTGCAGGGCCAGGCAGCCAACCTCTGGCTTCCCCTCTCCTCGGCCAGCCTGATTGGCCTCAAATCAGGTCAGGCTGGTCAGACCCCACCCATGCACAAATTCATGCACTGGGCCACTAGTTACAGATGAAAGCCATGTCAGAAACAATAAAACTGACGATATATAACAGAAAAAAAAAACAATAAAGAAATATGGATGCAGGATAACTGAATCCACACAGAAGGAAATAAAAAAGCAACAGATAAACATGATTATAGAGAAGATAATAAATACTTCCATCACAAAGGACACTTAACATACACATAGTGGTGTGCCTGAAGAAGAACATAGAAAAGTGCAAAAGAAAAATGCTTGAAAACGTAAGGGGAGACTTTTCTACAATGAAATAAAAATAATCTTTACATCAAAATGTATCAGAAAAAACTGACACAGGACCTAATAGGCCTATTGACCTTCAAAGACAATGAAATAACTACATGGGGATACAGAGGAAGAAATGATGACCTCTGAGAAGAAAATCAAGCTGCCCTCAGACTTCACAGTCAACATCCACGTGGAGAAACAGTAGGACAATCCCTACAAAGTTCACCATTTTACCACCATTCAACCTCCCCTAAGCTTTCTAAAACCTACCTTTAGTCTTCTACACTACGCTGCAGTAGGATTCTCAAAGTTGAACTTTCCTTTAAAATATCACTTGAATCCTGCCTTTCTTTTGCATTTTCACTGCTATCACCCTAATGTCCTAATATCAAGATAACAGAAATTTCCTCTCTGAGCACTGCTATCAGACTGAATTCCTAGTAATATGTCTGCTTAGAAGCCTACAAAATTCACCATTGAGAAGAGGAAATTAGAATTGTCAGTTTGACAATTGAAACTCTCCACAACCTGAAATCCAGGTTGGGTCTTGTATTTGTCTAATATTATTCAGCCTAGCGTTGTAAAAGAGTTTGAGCTTTAGAGGCAGACAACCTGGCTCTATCAAATATTAATAATGTGGCATAGGCAAGTATATTAACTTCTCGGTACTTCAGTTTATTCACCTGAAAAAATGAGAGTACCAACCTTACAAAGTTATTTTAAGATAAGATAATGAATGGAAAGGGTATGTAGAGTGTCTGCCAGAAGATAAAAACTCAATAAATGATAGCTATCATGTTCTTTGTTCCTATATAAAAATATACTAGTCCCTTTCACTTACCAAAATCATATCTATTCTTCGAAGCCTAGGTTATAACTAACTTTGTCCACAAGAACTTATCCTGAACAGCTCAGCCTTAAGTGGACTTTCACAGAGATACTCTCAAAAATATTTTTCTTACCTTTGATTCTATGTATCCTACACATTTAGTTTGTATCTGTCAGGGGCATTTATCTTATTTTACTGTGAATTATAAATGTACTTCTTATAACCCCATTATTGAAATTTAAGCTCCTTCTGAGCAATGACTATGTTATACATACTCTCTGTTCCTGCTTTGCCCATAGTAGAGACTAAGTAAATATCTGTTGCGTATTATTGTTTCACTTACCAATGTTGAAATGACTATTTGGGGTTTTATAGAAAAGATTAATGTTTATCTCATCATACTGACTTTTTCTGAAGAATTGTTTCCATAACCATTTGCTTAATATGACCTTCCCATTATATTGGTAATTGTCATAGCTCAGAAGAGTTTATTTCTCTATAATATTATTCAGATTTTATTTTAAAACCTTTAAACATTCATTCTAATAGGTGTTGCTCAATACCTAACAAATCACTTCAAGTAATAACCACAAAGAAACATAAGCTAAGCAAGTGGCATCATCTTCTCCCATCCTACATTCTGTGGTTTCTGGAACCAAACCAATGACATAAACTTTATTCTCATCAAATAAATATTTTGAGGTATATTTTAGTCTTCTTACAATTAAAAAAATTAATTTCTGAAGACATATAGGTTGATTATTTAAGGTACAAATATGAAAGGCAAAAACAATCTTTCTAATGTTATGATTTTAAATAGCTTTAAATAAGTTTCAAATTATTTAAAAAATTTTCAAATCTTCATCTGTAATTACACCTATACAACAAAAGAATTTCAGAGCTCAAAAAATTAGTCCGTTATTTCATAGTTTTGTTTATGAAGTGACTTGGCTGGATTTTCCATTGAATGGATTGATGGGCTGACAAGTTATTTTTTGTCTTAAGTAGATGGAGCTTTTATTAATCCACTAGAGGCCTGGTGCATAACATTCATGCACTGGGGGCAGGGGTTCCTTCAGCCTGGCCTATGCCCTCTTGCAGTCCGGGACCCCTTGAGGGGATGTCCAACTGCTGGCTTAGGCCTACTCCCCCCAGAGCTCCCCCCAAGGGGTCCTTAGCACTGCCAAGGAGGCAGAAGAGGCTCCCACCCCCTCCACTACACTTGACAGCCACGAGTCTGGCTTCTGCATTGAGCGTCTACCCCCTGGTGTCAGTGCGTGTCATAGCGACTGGTCATTCTGTGTTCAGTTGATTTGCATATTAGCTTTTTATAATATAGGATAAAGATGAAATGAAATATGTTATTCTTTATGGCAATTAAAATATTATATTTAGAATCATAAGGGTTTTCTTTTTCCCAGTCAATGTTTCACTACAAAATTATCTATCTAAAATAAATTTTGCACTCTGTTTTAATTCATTTGACACTACTGTGCTAAAAGGCTTTTAAGTTGAAGTATTTTTCTTTGGTCTACTATAACTTTTATATCTTCTCCTAACATGACTATGCATTAAGCTTATGGTTTGGTTTTGTTTTTAAATAAAGATTGCTGGTCTATATTTAGCAATTGAATTCCTGGTTGCATTTCAACTGAACAAGAAAAACATATAGCTTTCACCACTTCACCAGAATTAAGTAACCTTTTCAGCCTGCCAATAAAAACCACAAAAAAAGTGCAATATTTGAGCCAGGGTTGTATTCTGGTTGGATGTATTATAGCAACCAAAAATCCAATCACTGTAGCCAAGATACATTTTGGAGACAGTTCTGGTCTGTTCTACATTGTTCAATCCAGAGAATTCTTTTTGAAACATATGGTACATTAAGACATTTAAAAAAACAACAACTTACGGGAGGTCCAGTGTCCCCTTTTGGCCCTCTGAGATTCTCCATTTTGAGCATTGTATTAAGATCCTCATCGTAGTAATAGTAGTCATAAAGCTCAGTTTCATAGCTATTTTCAATGGGATAAGTAGCATCAGAATCGATTTCACTTTGCTTCCTTAGATCAAGGTGATTATCCACGGATGGCTCATCTGTCACTCTATACAAGGTTGTATTTAGAATCTGTTGCAGTTCCATGAGTTCATTAGTTTGTAGATTTGCCGTGATAGCCTTCTTGCCATTAATAACTGTCCCTTGTTTTTTATGTGGAAGAATAGATGATATTTTCTCCAACAGAATCAGCCCAGTTACTCTATCATTATGTTGTGTTAAATTGCTGGACACATTGGAGGGAGAACTAAATTTCTCCTGGGTATTTGTTCTTGCCTCACTGAAGAAATGGTGGGTCATTGACAGGCTTAGATTTGTCTGAGTATGTTCCTCAGGGATTATTTCTTCGTCCTGAATCCCATGGCTCTCAAGATCCACAGCAGAGACTTTCCCTGGGTGAAGAGAAGTTAACGGAGATCTCGATGTCTGGTGTTCTTGTTGTTTATTTGCTATTGCAGATTCATTGTTGATAATATTTGGAGTGTTTGTGCCTTTGGTAAGTGTGTCTCCTGACAGTATATGTTCACCAAATGGTTTAGGCAAGTCAGCATTTTCTAGTGTCTGAGTGGGTATGATAGTTGAATGAAGAAGGCTTGTCCCAGGGCGGCACTGCTGTTTCACATATCTGCAATAGTAGGCAGAAGCTTCTGCAGTAGGAATAATATCCAACTGACACACTATTCCTTCAAAATGGACAGAATCATTGTTCATACTTCCTAAGGTGAACACACTGTTAGAATCAAATGTCTGAAGTTCCAAATGAATCTCTCTGCTAAAAGATTTCTTTCCACACTCCACGAACATCGAGACCAGTTGGTTTCTAATAGTGATGGCAAATGAGTGCCACCGCTCATCATGAACACTATAGTTGAAAAATATAGACTGCTTTCCTCCAAGGTGTACTACTACTTTCTTAGGTAATAACTGAACTCCGAATTGCAGTCTATTTTTATTTCTAATGCTGAAGAGAAAGGCATTGTTTACTTTATGTGACTGTAACCCAATTAATATTGTAAATTGCTGTTCTAAGTGGACTGGTAAGATTTTCCTGAGAGGTGACTCAATGTAAGCATCATTGGTTAAAATGACACCTGATTCTGTTATATGGACCCCCTGAGGTAGTGGTGTAGATGATGATGGTGTAGCAGTCACTGATGAAGAGTGTCCCACATCTTTGCCTCCAAGGCCTAGTTGACGAAGAATATCTATGCCTGGAAATTAAAGGGAGAGAAAGAGAAAGAAGAATCTTACTCTTATGCATTCATGTGTTCATATAAATGTTTGAATATGAGAAAATCTTTCTTGTCTATGTCAATAGTAATCCCTACAATAAGCATTCTCTATCCATAACTAATTTCTAGGTAATGAGAGATACAAGAGGGCAAGTAAAACATTATATTCTACTAGAGGCCCGGTGCATAAAATTCATGCATCGATAGGGTCCCTAGGCTTGGCTGGCGATCAGGTCCGATTGGGGCCTCTGGCTGCCTGCCAGGGCCTTCCTTTGTTCTGCGGCACCCCCTGGTGGTCAGCATATGTCACAGCAAGCTATTGAACTTCTAGTCTCCTGGTCAAACTCCCAATGGGACACTTTGCATTTAACCTTTTATATATATAGGTAATTTGAAAAATGCACATACACACATATGCAAACATACATCTCAATATCCCTAACCCTGAAATTTAATTAATAAATAAGTGTTCTCTCATTTTCCCAATCAATTAGAAATCTTATTTGTTACACTAATGAATAAACATGCTCAAAGATTCCCAGATGTCATTTATTTCTTTAATATAGAACTTAGAATTTGATGACTTCCATGTTAAAGAGAAACTGAGAATATACAAAAAGGAATTTGTAATTTGGAAACCATTTAATAAATTAAATTCACAAAATCCTTTGAACTATAAATTTTCAGGTCATTTTCCCTTCTAAACACCTGGGAATTTACAAGTCACATAACAGTTCTTCCTATGTCTAATACCTTAAGTGCATGTTACACAAAAAGTATTCAGTCACTTTGATATCTCCTAGACAAGTGAACTTAAATTTCTATTGCTTGTGATCACCATACTTTCTTTATCCCTCCAGATTTCTCTCCCATTTTTTCCTCAGTTCTCCACAGTAATTTTCATACAATCTGTAGATCCTTTTTCAATATTTATAATATAATATAAATATTTTATAATATGGATTTTACATAATTATGAATTTTTTCTCATTTATCTTTTACATAATACTAGGGGCCCGGTGCACAAAAATTTGTGCACTGGGGGGGGGGGGTCCCTCAGCCCGGCCTGTGCCCTCTCACAGTCTGGGACCCCTCCAGGATGTCCACCTGCTGGTGTGCCTGGCCAGCCTGGGTGAGGGGCCAATGTCTGTTTGCAGGCTGACCAAGCTCCCCAGTGGGGACCCTCGCCCCAGGGGGTATGGCAAGCCTGGGTGAGGGGCTGAGGGCAGTTTTCAGCCTGGCCACAGCTCCCACTGACCCTCTGGGCCAACCGCCTGGGAAGCGATTGGGTGGCCGTGGCACATGCAGAGAGGTTTCAGGCCTCCCTGCCTGTGCCCCTGGCCACTCGATGGCCTCCCAGGACCCGCCGGCTAGCCCTGCCCCAAGGGGCTTCTGCCTGGGAGGCCATTGGGTGGCGGGCGATGGGGTAGCGGTGGCCACCCGATGGTCTCCCAGGAGGGAGCCTCTAGAGGCCAGCCGGCTGGTCCTATCCCTAGAGGCTTCCGCCTGGGAGGCGATGGGGTGGCAGTGGCCACCCGATGGCCTCCCCAGGAAGGAGCATCAAGGGGCCCGCCAGCTGGTCCCGCCCCTGGAGGCTCCTGGCCAGCTGGTCCCGCCCCCGGAGGCCAGCCAGCTGGTCCTGCCACAGGAGGCTCCCGCCTGGGAAGGCATCGGCCGGCTCAGGGCACCGGATGCCTTCCCAGGATGGAGGCTCCCAAGATGGTGGAGGCCGCAGTCCCAGAGAAGCCGCACACCCAGGCTACGGCCTCCACCATCTTGTCACTCTGATTGGCTGGTAGGCGTAGCTTAGGCGTCCCGAAGAAACAGTTAATTTTAATATTATGCTTTTATTAGTTAAGATTACTAATTGAATATTGCTTACTTCCCTTACCTATTACAAACTCTGGTAAGGCAGATTCTCTCTGTCCGATTCATTATTGGAGATCTACTATACCTGCCTTGCAAACAGTTTTATAATTTCTGAATGAATGAATTTTCGCCACCAGAAATCTAATCTCATGTAATATTTA
The DNA here is from genome assembly GCA_004026665.1 of Murina feae. Classification (NCBI taxonomy): domain Eukaryota; kingdom Metazoa; phylum Chordata; class Mammalia; order Chiroptera; family Vespertilionidae; genus Murina; species Murina feae. The sequence goes on from PVJC01005308.1 coordinate 55,761, forward strand.
TCTCTAGAGTCCTATAAAATTAAACACCTTTTGTAAAGCATGATTAATCCTTTTTTAAAAATATAGAACAGCTTTGTCAGCCATATGATCTTTATTATTTTGGGGGCAATAAATATGCCATCTGTATCTTTGTATATATATAATCATCTCCAAGAAATGTGAAATAATTATTAATTTATAACTATGATAAGTAAGGAAAAATAAAAGTCTTTAAGATTATCCAGTAACTTTGTACATCATCTCAGTTATTCTTTTACAGAAAATTAGAAGCTATTTGATAATTTATGTTTATTACAAACAGCAAACATAATGGCAAATGTCGCAGCCAACTCCAACAACTATCTGCAACAATGAAATAATTATTGAATATCACTCTTGCATAATCTAGCAATATAATTAAAGTGTTTTCTCTTTAGAGTGCTTTACAAAACACACAAGTGTTTAAATTAGAGCTTATTTATAAAATAGCTGTAATCTAGTAATAGTTTTAAATGTTATAAATGTTTGTATTTAAGATACAAAAATCAGTATTTAAGATATTGAATGACAGTGTCTCTCAAACTTTTCCACCAAAATATTCCTAACAGCAATTTAGAATTATATGCTTCTCTTGGGATCTGGGTGAATATTTTAAAGAGGACCCATAACACACACACACACACACACACACACACAAATAGCTTTGACTTCTCATGTTTCTGTAACTATACTAGAGGCCCAGTGCATGAAATTCGTGCATGGGGGTGGAGTTGTCCCTCAGCCCAGCCTGCACCCTCTTCAATCTGGGACCCCTTCAGGGATGTATGACTGTCTGTGTAGGCCCGATCTGCCTAATGAACAAAATAAACGGGCAGTCGGACATCCCTCGCACAATCCAGGACTGCTGGCTCCCAACCGCTCACCTGTCTGCCTGCCTGATTGCCCCTACCACTTCTCTGCCAGCCTGATCAACTCTTAATTGCTCCCCTGCCGACCTGATTGCCCCAAACCGCCCCTCCCTGCCAGCCTGGTTGCCCCTAACTGCTCTCCCCTGCTGGCCTGGTCACCCCCAATTGCACTCCCTTGCCAGCCTGGTCCCCACTATCTGCCCTCCCATGCAGGCCTGGTTCCCCCCAACTGCCCTCCCCTGCCAGCCTGGTCACCCCTAACTGTTCACACCTGCTGACCTGGCCTCCCCCAACTTCCCTCCCTTGTTGGCCCAGTCACCCTTAACTGCCATCCCTTGCAGGCCTAATCGCCCACAACTGCCCTCTCCTGCTGGTCATCTTGTGGTGGCCATCTTTGACCACATAGAGGTGGCTATCTTGTGTGTTAGAGTGATGGTCAATTTTACATATTACTCTTTTATTACATAAGATTATTAGATAGGATTTATGAAAAATTTTAATTTTACTCCATCACATGGCTATGCTTATCTAATCTAATAAGAGTAATATGCAAATTGGTGTCACTCCACTACACCTAAGCCACGCCCACCAGCCAATCACCAGGCCCACCAACCAATCAGAGCGACTATATGCAAATTAACCCAGCCAAGATGGCGGTCCGCAGCCATGGAGCTGGAACAAGCAGGAGACTTGCTTGGCGATGGAGGAAGCTAAGATTTCTGTCTGCCTAGGCCAGCTGTGGCCTCTGCTCAAGGCAACAAAGTTTTAATTATAGAAAATAAATAAACCCGAGATACATGCTTCCAGCCTTGGGCTCAAGGAAGTGCTGGGAGCCTGGGTTATCAGGGGCAACCTGACCTGGCATCCAGTTAAAGCAACAAAGTTTCAACTTTAGAAGTTAAATAAATCTCAGATACCAGCTTCCAGTCAGCCTTGATGCAAACAGCCATCAGCCACTAACCCAGGCTGGCCAGGCACCCCAGCAGGACCCCCCTCCCTGAAGAGGGTGTGCCAGCCTGAAAACGGCCCTCAGCCCCTCACCCAGGCTGGCCAGGCACCCGAGTGGGATCCCCACCCTGATCCGGAACACCCTTCAGAGCAAACCAGCCAGCCCCCACCCATGCACCAGGCCTCTATCCTATATAATAAAAGGGTAATATGCAAATTGACCCTAACAGCAGAACCACTGGGAATGACTGGTCACTATGACACACAGTGACCACCAGGGGGCAGATGCTCAATGCAGGAGTTGCCCCTGGTGGTCAGTGCACTCCCACAGGGGGAGTTCTGCTCAGCCACAAGCCAGGCTGACAGCTGCCAACACAGCAGTGGTGGCAGGAGCCTCTCCCGCCTCCTCAGCAGACTAAGGATGTCTGACTACAGCTTAGGCCTGCTCCTCGCTGGCAAGTGGATATCCCCCAAGGGCCCATAGGCTTCCAGAGGGATGTCTGGCTGCCAGCTTAGGCCCGATCCCCCGGGGAGCGGGCCTAAACCGGCAGGTGGACATCTCCTGAGGGGTTCCAGACTGCAAAAGGGCACAAGCTGGGAATGCCCTGTGAGGCACCCCAGTGCACAAGTTTTTGTGCACTGGGCCTCTAGTGTTAACATAAAACATAAATAACCAGAGTTAATTAGTGTTATCCCTAATCTTCAATAAAAATTTATACTCCTGAAACATATGCCATACTTAGTCTGTGATTTTGGGTACTCTTGCCTTAAAGGGTATGTGTATCTCAATGTGAGAAGTAAACTATGGAGAAAACACTGCTACTGTAAAAATCACCAAGTATGTGAAAGATGCCAAATAGGTTATTGTTACACAAAGGAAGAGTCACACTTATGTGGTATGATACCAAGGGTTGCTCCTTACCCAAATAAAACCTTTCTTTGCATTTAACAAAACCTCTGCTACTTATTACCTCAAATTTTTGATTCTATTAAAAGAAAATATTTCTAGGAAGAGTATAATTTAAAAACTTTAGAACCTATTTTTTAATATTACCAAATATCTTATTAAGCGTGTTGAGGATTTTTGTAATAGAGATATAGTTTTTTAAATAAATTGGAAAATATTTTAAATATTCAAAAATATTTATATACTAGAGGCCTGGTGCACAAAATTCATGCACTGGAGGGGTGTCCCTCAGCGTGGTCTGCACCCTCTTGCAGTCCAGGAGCCCCACGATCAATCACCCCAAAAAGGTAGGCCCTTCCCACCCAGCTGGGGCTCTGTGATGGATTGCACCCTCAGAGGGAAGCCCCACCCACCTGCCTCAGTGCTGCCATCGGGTAGCCTGGGCCTCCCTCTTTGGGGTGATCATGGAGCCCCCCAATTGATTGCCCTGCAGGTGGTAGCCTGGGCCTCCCTCTGCAGGGCAATAATGGGGCCCCCCGACCAATCACATTACATCCACCTTGGCTGGCCTGACGCCAGTAGGTGTCATAGCGTGGTCATCTGGAAGGTTGTTCCACTGTTGGCTGTTTGGTCGATTTACACTTTTATTATTATAGATTATTATAGACTAGGGGCCCGGTGCACAAAAATTTGTGCACTCGGGGTGGAGGGAGTCCCTCAGCCCGGCTTGCCCCCTCTCGCAGTCTAGAACGTCTCAGTGGATGTCCTATGATGGCCTCAGTCTGCCAGGCGCCTTTTGTGTGTGTGTGTGTATGTGTGTGTGTCACCACTGGGGACCTGCCCCCAGCCGCATCTGAGGCTCGGGGCAGTCCTCCTGTGTGTGTCTACCTGGTGGGGGCCTGCCCCCAGGCACACCGTGGAGGCTTGGAGCAGGCACCCCCTCTATGTTGATCTCTCAGACTCTTGCCCTCCCCTGCATGTTGTTCTCTTTTTTGAGCGTGACCAGGGCTGGGTGCGGCCTGCCTCCCAAGCTTGCCTACTGCCCATCTTCCTCCAGCCACCAGAAAGCAGGGAAAACCCCGCCTCGTGGT
>PVJC01005309.1:0-59621 GCA_004026665.1 Murina feae
ATTCCCAGGACACTAAGGTCATACATCTTGATGTTTTCCCCCATTTCTGATTCAATAAGGGTAAGTGGCTCCTGATATTTTTGAATGATAAATGCCCAGGACCATTTCCCTAGTGGTTTAATTTCCAATGATCTGTTACTTAGCCAACACAGTGTAATATTGGCAGCAATCTCACATGACAATGGTCACTGCAAATGTGGTCCTATCTGAAGACTTATTATTCTCTGTAGGAAAGATTATAAAGGCTGAGGGTCTCCGGTGGAACTGCCATCATTGTGTCTCCATACAAATGGAAATATTGTTAATGACTAGAGATGCATTTCTGGTTTGCAGAAATGATTTCATTACAGGAATGCTTATGGTTAGGGTCAAGCTAGAAGGATAATGATAAATATTTTTTATTATAGAAAGGAACTATAGATACCCATCTCTTTAAAAATTTTGTAGCTTTTTTTTGTAATTGAAAAAAAAATCTACATTTAAATGTGCATTACTTGGGTAATCTTAACTAATAAAAGTGAAATATTAAAATTAACCATTTCTCCGGGATGGGGCAAGCCACGCCCACCAGCCAATCAGAGCTGCTGTATGCAAATTAGCCCAGCCAAGATGGCGGAGGCTGCAGCCCCTGTGTGCAGCTTCTCCCGGGCTGTGGCCTCCACCATCTTGGGAGCCTCCCTCCTGGGAAGGCATCCAACGCCTTAGGCCTGCGGATGCCTTCCCAGGCGGAAGCCTGGGGCGGGGGAGGCGGGGACCAGGCGGCTGGACCCCTGCGGCCCCTGCCCGGGAGGCCGTGGGGTGGCCAGCACCATCCCAGCCTGGGTATCCCGGGTGGGAGCCTCCCGGGCGCGGGGACGAGGCGGCCGGACCCCCGCGGCCCCTGCCCGGGAGGCCGTGGGGTGGCCACTGCCACCCCAGCCTTGGCTTCCCAGCCTGGGCAGCCTGTAGGCTCAGTGGGAGCTGTGGCCGGCCTGAAAACTGCCCTTAGTCCCTCACCCAGGCTTGCTATACCCCCTGGGGTGAGGGTCTCCACTGGGGAGCTTGGCCAGCTTGCAAACAGACATTGGCCCCTCACCCAGGCTGGCCAGGAACACCAGCAGGTGGACATCCCCAGAGGGGTCCCAGATTGTGAGAGGGCACAGGCCGGGCTGAGGGACACCCCTCCCCCCAGTGCACAAATTTTTGTGCACCAGGCCCCTAGTAAAAATATAATACAGAAATAAACACCCTTTGATAGAATTGGATAAGAATTTAATAATCGGCTGGTTCAAATGCCTCATTTTAGAGGTCAATTGAATAAGGTCCAGAGAGCATCCTGGCCCAAGGTCACACTTGCTAATTAGTGAAAAAGATGACAGTCATTCCCAAATATTCTTAACATTAACTCACTCCAGGGAGGAACTGGTGGAGTGAAAAAAGCAGCACACTTTCTGGATCATTCCAGAAAAGGAAGGCAACACCTCTATAACTGAGCTCATAAAACCCACTGCATAGATCATGTCTTGTTAATGTTTTTACCTGCACCTGGTAATGGATAGCAAATTGACTCACACCAACAGAATTGTCAACAACTTTTCAAATGATGAATAAATATGATGTGCATCATGAATTCATGCTTTTCAGTCATTCAGAGAACTCTCATTAGCTTTACAACCTACATACTGTGTATTTTGCATTATTCTTGGTGCCAAAAACAAAGATATTATACTTGTAACCATAGCAACATTTTAGATTATGCAAAATAAAGATCTTGAGGGTAAAGATTGATGTCTAATAGTAACTTATGATGCTTTCTTGTGTTTCATCATTCTAATATTTGAATATAGTTAGTTTTAGTTTAAAGAATTTCAAGTGTTGCCACTTTCCTTCTGAAGTTTCTACTTTTTATTTTCAGAATATGTATTTCTGATATCAACTAGAAATGTTGGCTTCAGTTCACAGCCAATATTCTCCAAGATTGTTTTCCAGAAAAAAAGAAAAGGAAATTATTGAGACCTTAACTTCTGATATTGTATCTTCTAATGAGACACAGATCTTCACATTCAGCTACATGTTTTGGCTGTAAAAAATATAACTTAATAAACGTTACTTGAAGTCTCAAATTGGATTATGCATAAAGGAGGGAAGGGAATGGAAATACCCTGATTCTCCTAGGTACAATGGTTCTCTACTTTTCTTCTTCATTCTTGTCTATTTAAGAAAGAATGAGATGAAAATGATTCAAGGTAATTTTCAGAAAAAAAAAGTTTATAAAAAAATCATAACACCTATTTTATGCATAAATATCAGAGTAATATACTAATTTTATTTATGCATTAATTTTAATTTTGAACTTTTTATCAACTGCAATGAGAATATATAGTGTGTGTGCATGCATATATATATATATATATATATATATATATATATGTATGTATAAATCTAATAAAAGAGTAATATTGAAATTGACCATTTCTCCGGGATAAGCCATGCCCACCAGCCAATCAGAGTGGCTGTATGCAAATTAACCAAGCCAAGAAGGAGGCCGGCAGTCACAGAGCTAGAGTAAACAGCAGGCTTCTGTTGCACCAGGAGTATACTGTCTGCCTAGGCCGGCTGGGCCTCTCTCTGCTCACACAATATAGTTGCAAATATAGAAGCCACAAAGCTGAACCAAACAGGTGGCCTCTGTTGCATCAGCAATGGAGTAAACTGCCTGCCGAGGCCAGCTGGGCCTCTACTAAGGCAACATTCTTTCACTTATAGAAGCCACGGAGCTGAAGCCAACAGGAGGCTTCATTACCTGCCTAGGCCTTGGCTTAAAGCAACAGTGTATCAATTATAGAAGATAAATAAACCCCAGAAACCTGCTACCAGTCAGCCTTGCTGGGACGTTGGGTCAATGGGAGCTGTGGGCAGCCTGAAAGCCTGAAAATGGCCCTCAGCCCCTCACCCAGGCTGCCCAGGTACCCCAGTAGGAACTCGAACCCTGAAGGAACTGTGGGCAGCCTGAAAATGGCCCTCAGCCCCTCATCCAGGCTGGCCACACCCCAATAGGGTGAGGGTCCACACTGGGGGGCTTACTCAGCCTGCAAACAGCCATCAGCCCCTCATCCAAGCTGGCCAGGCATGCCAGCAGGTGGACATCCCCAGAGGAGTCCCAGACTGCAAAATGGCATAGGCCGGGCTGAGGGACCTCCCGAGTGCACAATTTTTTGTGCACCTGACCCCTAGTGTGTGTGTGTGTGTGTGTGTGTGTGTAATTTATCTTTATTGTTGCAAGTACTACAGATGTCTCCAGAGACACAGAGGCATGGAACAGATTGACAAATTTCAGAGGGGAAGGTGGGAGTGGGTGTTGGGTGGGAAGAGATTAACCAGTGAACATATATGTATAACCAGGGACACAGACAATAGAGTGGTGAAGGCCTGGGAGAGGCAGGTGCAGGATGGAGAGGGTCAATGGAATCCGCCCCCCTCACCCTCCCACCCCCCCAACAAATGAACAAAGAGAATATTTTACAAATTAAAGATCTATACTATTTTACTCAGAATTCATTTTATTATCCCTATTAATTTCATGTGAATCCTTACACAAAGGATACTGAGTAACAAACTAGATTTTACTCACCTGGAACACATAAACTATTTTCTGTTCTTCAGATAACTATTTTATACATTTGTATAAATGTAATCACAATCTCTTTTTAAAATCATTCTAAAAGATTTTTGCCCTCAAATAATAATTCAAGGAAAGTAAAATGGGCAAGAATAATGATCTCATGTGCTAAATTTACAATATTCTACAAAAAGAGAATAGAAAATAAAACCAAACATTTAATTCACCTGTCATACCTATAGTATGAGTAATTCATTAAAACTGTTCTTACTTACAAATACCTGGAAGTAAAGGCATTTATTTAAATGAGGCATTTATTTAAATCTTTATTAAAAGAGAGTAAATATATAGATATAAAGTTATTTTATATATAACACAAATGAGAAGTGTTTTAATAGGATATACCAGTAACTAAAGAAATAAGAAACATTAATTTCAGGCAATGTTTATATGAGTTTTTTATCAATGATACTGATGGCATTAGTATATGATCACTATATTTCATTTTGAAAGTTAGAGTTCAAAACCTTGTTTTGATTCATCCCATGTAGTGGATACCTGGAGCATTCGTTTGTCCAGAGTCCGACTCCTGGGTAACAGCATCCTAATTCTCCTTTGGGTAGCTAGCTTTCCTACTCTCACCCTTTAGGGTCTACTCCTTTCCACCAGTCCCAGCCATCCTCCTCCTAACAGATGAGCACCTGAATGAAGCAGGCCAATTGGAACTAATCATAGTCCATTGCTAGATCCACTGGGGAAAAGTGATACTCTTTTCACTGAGATTCCCGGGAATGGAATTCATGTCAGCCTGAAGCTGACAAGGACCATAATAACTTCATAGCCAGATTTTTCATATTGGGTCTCAGACGGCAACCCCTCCGTGATCCCTAGAAGGTTTGATTTGATCTACATTCGCCCTTTCCGTTATGTAAATCATTTTCCTTTTTGTTTTTTACTTGCTGCTGTCCCTTGCTTCTTCCCGTCCCCCTCCCTCCCTCATTTCCTTCCTTCCTCTTTCTCTCTCTCACTTTATAATTTTCCTTAGATTTTCACCTCTTGGGAAAGGGAGAATACATATATTGCATGTGCTACATACAAGACAAGTAATAATGATGAGAGATCATGCTTTTTACTGAAAGAATTTGAGAAGAATTCACCATTCTATTTCAAACTCAATTACCCTGGCAGCAGACTCGCCCTGTGACTTAGGGCAATGCGTCTCCAAGTCTGGCCACTAGGCAGTATAGGCATCACCCAGAGACTTCTTAGAAGCACTAATCTCCAGGTCCTACCTGGGACCTCCTGCATTAGAAACCACCACCTAATTCCAGATGATTCTGTCTCACACTAAAGTTTCATAAGCACTGCCTTGGAGGAGTGGCATAAGGGTCAGGAAGCTAGTCAGTGATTTGCATATGAAATAAGCCTATGCTATTTAGAAACAGTGGTGAGGGAGAAGAACAAACTCTCAAGAGGAATGACTCACATTTTATGGATAAACAGTCACTGTCATAACATACACAGATAAATGAATGAACGTGAGTCAGAAGGGTGGGGGGGATAAGATTAATTTATGGTTTAAGGATGAGAAGACACAGCTGTTTAAGCTCTGGGAATACACAGTCTGGGTTTAAATCCCAACGTTGTCATTTCTTCCTTATGCTAAACCATTCTCTGCCCCAATTCGCTCATTTCTATTATAGGGAAAATAAGAATGCCTCCTCCTTACGATTCTTGTGGGGATGAAATAAGTTAGCACATGTAAATTTCTTAGATTAGCCCAGGCACATGATACCTGCGCATTAAATGTTAGCTAGAGTTTAGTTCTATAGTTGTCTTGACATATTCAATAACCAATAGCTACATGTGACAATTCAGGTTTTAATTTAAATAAAATAAAATGTTTCATTAACTACATATCAAGTGCTCAATCTCCATATAGATTACAGAACATTTTCATTATCAGAAAAAGTTCCAATGGACAACAGTGCTCCAGGTTGTAAGATTTTTTTCCTGCTAATGATAGGGTCACAGAAGGTGAGGTGAAAGACCTGGTTTGTTATGTAAAAAATGGCTCAGGTCTCCATGTTGTCAACACATGAAATAGAAACCACTGACCCCTTCAGTTTAAAGATCTGGTCCCTTCTCATGGGGCCTGCTGTCTCTTCTTGGGACTCTGAATCCCAGGTAGAAGGGAAGATAAACAGAACTTCAATTCGGGCCTATTCACTGGGAGAACCTCCTATGGTACCCAGGGCTGACCCTCATGTATCTCAGTTAATGAGTATAACTTTGAGGGGCCAGGCTTCTCCCCACTGTTAACCAAACCACCTGCCTCAATGGGGCAAATGTGTCTTTTTGCTTAATCCTGAGCCATGTTAACTGAGTTCAGTTGGGAAGGTATTAAACAGAACACCAAAGGAGACATAAACCTAAATGTATCCTATTATCCAATCTCACCCCCGAAGTCACACAATTCATTAGCAAATATTTTCCTGTAGACATTCTACTGTCATCTCTTATTTAATTCACCCGGGAACTCAAGGCCATCATTAAGCAGGATCCACGCTTCCATTAACATCATCACTTTCTGAGCTCTTTCATGCAGCCTCTCTTCTCGTTAGCCAGGCTTCCTTTCTGAGCCATGACTACACCATGCTCATCCACACCTCTGCACGTTTGCTCATGCTGTGTGTCCTGCCTGGAATGGCTGCTCTAATTCCCTCTGCATCCCTCCCAATCTCTTCATCCACAAATACCCAGCTCAAGTCTTAGCTTCTTGAAGCTATGTATGAATAGTTCTCACATCACTGGTGCTGAAAATTATGTCCACAACACATAATCCAGAATATATATATATAACCATTCATCAACTGTAGATAAACTTCAATCACAGATAGGTGTTTAAGTGTGATTATAGAAGTGCGTGGGAGATTGTGATAGCCCCACTTTTTTTTGGTGAGACAAGGGCCATGTTAGCCAGATGAGGGGGTAAATGGAAGAAGAGATGGTTGAGTTTTGAGTAAGCAGAATGGTGTAAAGACAGGGAAAGGTAAGAGAAGAGAAAAGTCGGTAGGTTCAGATTCCTAAATGTAACTGAAGCATTCTGGAGATGGAGTGCTAGAGGAAGCAAGATGGAGGAATAGTTATTGTGGCTGGAAATTAGGTCAGAGCTGAGAATGTGGAGGGATTGCAGGATGTGACTGTGGAGAGAGTACCCAGGTTAGGAAAATGATAAAGCCATGGTTACTGGAGGAGATGGAACCAATGAGCCCTATCTGTGAAGCCTGGCCATTGGGTTGACTATCTCTCTGATTGTTAACAATCACCAATAATTAGGACAAGAGTAGCATTGAAGATACTTACAGTGAGCCAAGAGCTAAACTCTGGCATTAGTCTACTGGGGATTGTGTCCTGGGTTTGATAAGTAAGTATGATGGTTCACTTAAAATGAGCCTATCTAACCTATAGCTGTGTGCTTTTGTGGAGGAACAAGATAGAAATATGTGGAAGAGGCAATGGCTGTGAAGGATAAGCAGTATACCTATCCCAACCTGATGCCAGGAGTGTGAGCGGAGCCAGAGAAAAGAGCCGCCATGTACAACTGAGGGCAGTCTTGACGGAGGAGAGTAGGAAGGTGAAAGGATGTACCCAAAGGAGGGTAAGGATATATCGCTTTGCTAATAATTTCCTTTTGCGTTTTTGGTTAAAAAAAACAAAACATAAAAAATTATATCGAGCACTTTAAAGTATATGAAATAAGATTCCTACCTTTCTTTAAAAGTTCTACAACTCAAATGCTCTCCCAAATTGTTAATGCCTGTGAAACATACTATAGATATGTGGCTTAGAAAGTGGACAGATGAAAAACTTCTATTACAAAATTTAATTAAAAGAAATATTTAATAATGCTTTATTATTCATAATAACCAGCTATTTTATAAGAATGGCTCTGAAGGAGAATCACTTGTTCCCTACTTAATTTCTATCAGCCCATAGTTCTCACCATCCCATTAGACATCTTGACTTAACTGTGTTTCTCTTCTCAAAATGTGGAGGGAATAAAAATTGATAGCTAATAAACATTATTGAAGAGTAATTTGAGATCCACAGAAGAGAATGGAGAGGAACAGAGAAGGGGCCACGAAGGAAATGCTATTGTGCAGACCAAATGAAATACTCCATACACTTGGATGCATGTATGTGTGCATCTCACACACAGAAACCTGAGTTATGACTTAATCATAGGAAGCTGTTGTAAACACTCATAAAATAACCAAAAATACTTATACACATAACTTGTCACTTTAAGGAAAAAACTTTTTTCCATATCTTATACAGCCACTGATGGTTTAAAAATATTTAGAATGGGCAATGTAGTAAATAGAATGTTGTTACAGCTAGAAAATGAAATAATTTCACTACAGGTGATATTCAAGTAAGTACAGAATCCAAGTCTCAAAGACCAGTTTAAATGGAAAAGAATGTTTTGATAACACAACAGAATAAATACAAGGTGCCTCACATCTGTTATTTGAATAGTGCCACTGATTCCATATTAGCTCTATTTATGCTTGCGATACAAAGAGGAAAAGATGATAGTGACACCAACAAGAATAGCAAACTGTAGATAAAGATACAAAAGCTCAGACTCATCCTCCCCCATACTTCCAAAGCAAATCTCACCAGCATGTCTTGACTCAGATGCACAATATTTACTAACTCATGCAGGAATGCATGAGGTACTGAAGAAGAGAAAAAAATGGAAAAAAGAAAGACACAAGTTGAGAAATGAGCGTATACGCAGAACTGAGTAGAAGAAAATTCACATTCTCATCTTGGTTAATATTTATCTCTTCTACTATGCAAAGAATCAGGCTGAATGATTACATTTGGGGAAAAAAATGTAGTACCTGGCCGGTGTGGCTCAGATTGAACCAGGAGGTCACTGTTTGATTCCCAGGCAGCCAGTCAGGACACATGCCTGGGTCATGGGCTCAGCCCTGCAGGAGGCAATCAATCAATGATTCTGTCTCATCACTGATGTTTTTCTCTCTCTCTCTCCCTCTTCCTTTCTCTCTCTGAAATCAATAAAAACACATACAAATATATTTTTAAATGTAGCTATATTAAAATGTCGAATTTGTTTTCATGATAAAGTACAGACTTTTCATCTTGAAATTCTAGATATTTTAGATGATTTAAATTTTCATTAACAACTTCTCATTAATGCTGCACCATAACTGAAAATGCAGGAATTTATAGAATCTTTATAAATGACATTAAAATTAGTGACTTATTGATGTAACTACTGAAATAAAGAAAAGACTAGAAAATTACATATACTGATAGAAAGATGAAAATATTGGAAAATCTTTTCCTTCCCAACTATAAACATAGTAAAGCACCTTTTCCAGTGCAATATTTTAATCATTTTTGTCATTAGAAATAATGGCAAAAAAATAAAATGTGGTTTATAGATCCCCTTATTTTTTCAATTAATAAATCATAAAAGAAATATGGCAGCATATGGCTGCACCTTCCAAATGTGAAAGGCAGTAATAAAGTAATTCCAGGAGGGTTGTAACAGTTTATCCTAAGTGGCCAGTGATATTGACGAAGCCGTATCCTGCCTCCTGAGAACAAGTGGACAATCCAATTAACCAGAGTCCAGGCTCGGATTTCTCTCTCTCACCATCTCTTAACATTGATTAGGCAATCAATTTTGGCTTCAAATGCAATGGCATCTCCTCGCAGTTTTGAGTGGTTTTGATTCATCGCCTACATACAGGAAAACATAACCCAGGCTAAAGGGCCTGGGCTATTTAGTTATTACACGATCCACGAGACCAACGTTTATTTATAACTAGGACCATAAAGTCCCTATCGCAACTAAAATAAAATGATAGCACCTTTACTATGTCACCCTCCAATCGCGGACATAGATCCTGGATAGTGTTTCTCATCAATGGCTTCATGGCTGATAGAAAATCTCCAAAGGACAGTCTGAGAATATTTTGTTATAAATGTACATCAAATACACATCCATACAAAAATCTCTTGATTCTCATTATGTCTAAGGTATAATATCAGGAAATTTTAAAAAATCACAAAAAAGAGTATTTTAAAAGTATTTTCTGTAGGAAAAAATCACACCCAGTAATTGATTTTTACATACTGAAATGCATTTCTGGCTCCTTTTTAATTATTCCTCGTTCTTATTCAGCTACTTTTTCTCTCACCAACATAACTGTGTTGCCCTCAGAGCGTTCCTACTCTCCCATACTCTGCACTGCCCTTCATTTTCAGAGCCTATCATGGCAGCTTCCCAGCAGGAAGTCTGCCTTGCATTCGATACCTATTATTTCCCCAGCAGCACAAATTTTAAGGTGACCTTTAACATATTAATCAGACGGTTGAAGGCAGTGGACTTCAAGGCTTCCTGCGCAAGCTAGCGAGCAACAGTTTACATTTATAGGTATAACTCTAAATGGACAAGCTCAAGAAGAAAAGGTGGCTTATTTTGAAATATGTTCCCATATATTTATCAAAATGAGTTTAAAACCATGGGCTTAGTAAATAAGTACCAAAAGCCATGTTAATTAAATCAATTTCTAAAAGTTCTATGCAATTCCTTTGTTTTCTTTAACACCAATGTGGATATCAAATATTTTTGGTACTAGAATAAATTATGATGCTATAAAAACTTCTCAATCAAGGTCAGAGATTTATGACTTAAAGAGTTCTATCAATTTGTAATATTCTTATTAATGATTAAAAACCAGAGATGGTCTAGAAAACGTAAGTTTAAGGAGGTTTCTGAAAATGATTTGAAATTATAGGGAACTAGAGGCCTGGTGCATGGATTCATGCACTGGTGGGATCCCTCAGCCTGGCCTGTGCTCTCGCGTAATCTGGGGTGTAGCAGTGTGCGAAGTGGCAGGTGGCAGGAGTGGCAGGCAGCTAGAGTGCCAATCCTGTTCATCCCGGACCTGCTGTGCCAGCCATAGCCACTCGGTAGTGCTGCCATGGAGGCAGGAGAGGCTCACACCACCACAATTGCACTCGTGAGCCTATATCCTTGGTCAGCTGAGTGGTGCTCCTGCTGTGGGAACACACTGACCACCAGGGGCAGCTCCTGCATTAAGCATATGCCCCTGGCGTTCAGTGCACATCATAGGTAACAGCCAGTTGGCTGGTCTTCCAGTGGCTGAGGCTTTTAGATATACAGACTAGTGGCCCGTTGCACAAAGATTCACTCAATAGGCATTCCTTACCCTTGGCTGCCTGCACCAGTTTTCCTCCAGCAACCTGGGACCCAGGCCTTTGGTCTGGCTACAACAGTGAGGTTTGGCTTCTCCCCTCTGGCTGCTCCCAGTCCCCCGCTTTTTTTCCAGCTCCTTAAGCAGAGGCCAGGGCTGGCTGGAAGACTGGGTCACCCCTGGTGACCCAGGCCCCCAGCCCCTCCTTGAGTGGAGCCCAAAGCGGGCTGGAAGAATGGGTCACCCCCAGTGACCGAGGCCCCTAGCCACTCCTAGAGCAGAGTCCAGGGCCAATGGGAAGCTTGGCTTTCCCCATCGCTGAGAGCAACCCAAGCCTCCTGCTCACTCCAGCTCTGAGGCTTCCACCATCTTCAGTCGTCTTCAGTCTTTGCTCTGCACCTGCATATGCAAATTAACTGTCATCTTTGTTGGGTTAATTTGCATAGTTGCTCTGATTGGCTGGTGTGTGTAGCATAGTGGCAGAGTGACGAAGTGATGGTTAATTTGCATGTTTCTCTTTTATTAGTGTGGATTGCTAGTTATTTTCAGAAATACTATGGAATTTTTAAGTGTTATTGTCAGTGTAATTTCTATGATTTAACTTGTTCCAATTTGCAAATATCTGGAGTTGCCTGAGCTCATGGTATTACCATATTAAAAATACAATAGCAGGTTAGAGGTATAATAATTAATTAGGACCTCTTTCTACTTGCTGAGAAATCCTATAGAGCAATATATTTTCCTTAAAAATATAGGTTATAAAACTCTCCTATGAAGTGAGTCTAATAACATGGATGAACATGTGTAAGTTGTGTGAAATAATTATTATTTTATTCATTTAAACTATTAAATATGTGCTTTCTTATCTATCCAGACTAAAAATTCTTGTTCTTAAAATAATGGCATGTTCATAGTGTCCATTTTAATGGGAAAGAAATAAAACTATAAATACTGCAGGATCTTAATTTTATATCAAAAAGTTTTACGAAGAAAAACAAGTTTGGCATTGCACACTAACACGTCATATATGAGTGTGCAATTTTAGATGACTTAAATCACCTCTTTTGTGCTAACATTTCCCAAACTGTCTTCAATTACCATGAATTATTTTCAGAACAACAACAAAAAATACATGTTATTTAAAACAAACACACTCACTTTTTTCCCTGAAAGAAAATCATGTCTTGATTTAATGTAACAATATCAATGAAACATGAACATTTAGGCATGATCATGAGTTCTTCAAATAGTTATCACCCTGAAGACATGAATAGAAAATATTACTCTGGAAAACTCACAGTTAAGATATTTGTGGGAAAATATATTAAGAGATACCTAATGATGCCCATCCATCTTCAGTACCTGTAAATACACCAGAGGGACAAAGAAGGCATGATTAGAGGGTGACCCACTTAAAGGCAACCCCAACTAATTCAACAAGGCTTTGAACTTGGCACTTTTAAAGAATATCATTAATAAGCTTCGAAGCTTGCCAAAATCTCAATTTGCTTCCCAGATCCACCAATCACTGCTTTTCACCCAGCCACCTGGATCCTACCTCAACTTCTCCTTTTCTTTCATGTTGGTGACAATCACCACATCTGATCAGTCAACATCCATCAATTCCATCTCACCAGACACCATCATAAAATATATCTGAATTCTGATAGTTCCTGAAATATGAATGCCTCTTATAAAAACTGGCATTTTTGGTATAATGCTTATCCTTGTTAAAAGCTTTGATTAGCCCAGCCTGTGTGGCTCAGTGGTTGAGCATTGACCTCTGAACGAGGAAGTCAAGGTTCAATTCCTTGTCAGGGAACATGGCCAGGTTGCAGGTTGGATCCCCGGTGTGGGGTGTGCAGGAGGCAGCTGATCAATAATTCTCTCTCATCATTATGTTTTTATCTCTTTCTTCCTCTCCCTTCCTCTCTGAAATCAACAAAAACATATTTTTAAATAACTCTGATTCCCTCAATGGTGTATAATATAATTAATATTATCCTGGTACCAATGAAAAAGTAGCATGTAAACATGTATATATTTATGTTAGTGTATTTATCTACACACTCAGAACCACTAGTTAGTTATGGGTGATACTATTTTATTATAAATATTTTGGTGTACTTATCTATACACTCAGAACTACTAGTTAGTTATGGGTGGTAATATTTTATTATTAATATTTGGTGTATTTTTTCTCCACCAATCTACTGATAATGAACATCTTCTAACTTATTGACCATTGTTGGACCTCAGTGAACATGTTCCCAACACTGTCTTATTTTCCCCTTAAATTATTGGAAGTGTGTACCTCCTAGAAAATGAAACAAAACAAAACAAATTGTGCACAAGACTTCAGGGGAAGGTGAATGGTTAGGGCATGGAGAAAGGGGGAATTTAGCATATCTATTTCTCTGTTAAGCACTGCTAAATTTCAACCACCTTACAAGAAGATTTCTGAAGAATAGAGATTTCAGGAACATTAGATTATGTGTAGCATTTATTGGTCTTTGTTCACCTTTATTGCTTCAAAATAGGGAGCAGTTAGGGGCTAATCAGTATCTCCAGGGGCTGATATAAGAAATAGGGTTGTCTTTAGAAACAATGTTATCAGATCACATAACGTTTTAAAACTGTGGAGTAGTGATGTGTCATGACCTCTTCTTTTTACATTTTACTGCAATTCTGTGTATTGAATTAGCCAGACACATGTCCTGGAAAAGGGGGAAATAAAGATAACATATACTTTTCTATTTTTGCTAAAGTTTTATACTTAAGAGGTAGAGTCTCAACAGGAAACTTACATATATTTGCTGAGTGAAAGAAACATTGTCCAAGATCACACTAATTTAGATAATAATTCTGGGCAGATATCTTCTGTCAACGCATTTATCCAAGATCGTGGAGTCTAGCAGCCAGAGTGAGATCTAAGGACCTTGATTGCTTTACTTACCAGCTGTGTGACTTTCATCCAATTATTTAGACTCTCTGTGCCTCATTTTCATGTCTGGTGGGTCAGGGATAAGGCAAACCACTTCACCAGAATTTTGTGAGGATTAAAGGAGATAATGCAGCCAAGTATATGCCCACTGCCTATAAGAACTCCATTAACCTTAGCTGTAATCATCAAATAATCAGTGAATACAATTACCTCAACTAGTATCGTGGATAATTTGCAACAAATATATCTAGAATGTTTGTCTTAAAATCACAAGATCTGTGGGAAGTTCTGGAATGGTAAAGGTGATGCTTCCCAAGTGGTTTTCTATGGGGAAAACGTGGCCAATGGCTAAGCCCCAACTGCCTGGGGCATTAGAACTAAACAAGGACTGCTGGGTGTTTGTTTTTCCTTCCTTAAACTAGAGAAAGCTACAGAGTGCACTCCTGTCCTGGAGACTGAAACTTCATATTAATATATTAAGGGATAATGAAAGGCCCACAGGAAAGACATCTGGTTTCTTTCCTTATTTGAGCAGCCCTAAGCATGTTTTGCTACAGAATTCCTTTATCACAGAATTCCTATTCACTTCTTGATTTACATGTTCTCCAAAACGCTACTATCTGGGGTCCTAATGAGAACCATGCCAGTCATGCAAATATGAAGGAGACCAGGTATAGAAAAGGAAAATGCAAGGTATGAAGAAGGATTTCCATCTCTTCATATAGCTACGTATGGAAAGCAGCAGACAAGCAGGGTTATGAATGGCAGCAGAGCCCAGCCCGAGCCTCGAGAAGTGCTGGTGGAAGCTGTGCAAACCCAAGGTCACATGCCCTGCTAACAAGGACCGATGGTCATTTCCATTCAATACTGCAGGTCTAAGTAAGGTAACTCGACCTTCTACTTCTCCCCTGCCCCCTAAAATCCATATTTTCATGTACAGTCACATCTGTTGTTTTTCATATTTGTAACTTAGATGCTTATGTAACCCATGCTTTGCAGGGTGTATTAAACATTTCTGTATGTTGGATACAGACCCCTGGACAAACAATTTGAGACTCCTGCCATAGACTACAGGGCCCAAACCCATAGCAACCCTGTGAGGAAGGAATTAATATGCCCTGTTTCCTGATCAGATCAATTTAGAGGTACGTGAGATAGCTTGGTCAAGTTCAGAGATCTGGCAGGTGGAAGAGGCAAGATCCACACCTGGCCACCCCTGGGTGCCCATTCATTACTAGGACACCTCCATGCCCCCCCAGGTGAGCATACAGTTATGCTTACAATGGATGTGGAGGGTGGGGTGGGGTAGGGGTGGATATTAGCACAGATCACTTACACTCCTTCAATCTCCCTTATTCAGAGATGATGTGGCTCTTGTTAAAAGATTTACTTTCCAAATAAAGATGTCAACCACCTATTTGGGGAATTTTATCAGATATTACCTTATGTGATAACAGAATTTTTTTTGTCTCAGATCTTCAAATGCTTGCTTTTTAATGATTATTAAAATTTTGTCCTGAGGAATTACAGACAGAGGAAACTCTAAAGTGAAAGATGTCTTGCCCTAACTGGTTTGGCTCAGTGGGTAGAGCATCAGCCTGCAGACTCAAAGGTCCCAGGTTCGATTCCGGTCAAGGGCAGGTACCTTGGTTGTGGGCACATCCCCAGTGGGGGATGTGCAGGAGGCGGCTCATTGATGTTTCTAACTCTCTATCCCTCTTCCTTCCTCTCTGTAGAAAATCAATAAAATATATATTTTTTTAAAAAAGAAGTCTTTATTTCTCTAAATCAGGAGTTGGCAAAGTGGTTCATAAGCCAAATCTGGCTCCCTGCCTGATTTTGTAAATCAAGCTTTATTGATACACAGCTATACCTGTTTGTTTCCATATTGTCTATGGTTGCTTTATGCTTCCACAGCTGAGTTAAATGGTTCCTGAATTAAGACCGTATGATCTGCATGAAAAAAGTATTTACTACTCTGGCCTGTATAGGACAAGTTAGGCAACTTCTGCCCTAGATATTCTAATTTTCTTTTATCCTAAGAACAAAATCAGAGAATTATAGTCCTCTTCCCTTGGAGATCATTCTTTATAGACCATCAGACAACTGCGTTTTACTGAATTCTCTGTTTCTCATACCCAAAGGCTCACAAAAAATATAGATAAAATTTAGACAAGAAAATGCCTACAATAACTGTTACTCTATCTGTTGAGGATGTTAACCTCCTCATGGTGTTCCCCATGAGAATAATACATCTATAGTGAGAGTAGAAGAAATTGTCTCTTTTTTTTGTCCTCATGGGGAATTATCTTTAAAAGCCACTCTACATCTTGTAAATAATTTGTTTTCTCTTTCCTTTACACGCTTAAATTTTAAAGCTAAAACTGTAGTTTTCTTACATTGCTGAGTACACCTTTCAACTTGCTAAACTTATCCCCAGTTTCATGTGAGCATCCTTGTGTTGTTGCCTTTTTTCTCGACTTCTTCATGGCCTTCATGCTATCACAGTGTGTGCATTACTTCAACCATACCTCATCTTTTAAATTTAAGATTGGACATAAAGAAATGATGGCGTAAGCTATGTAGAAAATGACCTGAAAAAAAATATGCGTGTACCTTCTGCCCCTGTCGTGGTAATCTGCTCCTATGATTGCATTGTGCCCTATCCCCGGGGTTCAGTTTAAACCTCCGGGAAATAAGAAGGAAAGAATATACTCTGACCCTACAAAGACCTCCGGTGAAAAAAATCTGCAGCTGTGCAGGTGTGTGTCTTGAGGAAAAAGAGACCTGCCTTCCCTTAGCTAGTTAGAACACCTCCTACCTTATGGTCATCTTGCCCTCATAGTTTTAAGGACTTCTATAGAGATCCAATTTAGGACAGAGTACATGCTGTGATGGCAGCTTTATATGGCAATGCAGCATAAAGTTGAAGGAGGGGGGTGATATCAATGTAGAATTATATTGAGGCTAGTAAAATCAGAATTGAGTAGCACACAGGCGGATGTTCAGGTCAATGCTCTATCTTGGGGCCAAATAAAAAACACACAGAATGCTGCTGACCATTCTGCCCTTCCGCTTGCTTGCTGGGCAATCCAAAGTAGTGAGAGCGATGCTATCAAGTGCCTCTGAGAGATCACCTGGGAGAAACTGCTTCAATTTTAGTGTGCATATAAGGGATCGGTACTGCTGAACCCCATTCAGTCAGCCTCACGATGGTATGCATCCCACCTCCCACCATATATCCTAATGGAAAGGTAAATAATGAGAAAGGTAAGTGGTTTAAACCAAGAAAGCATTTTATACCTAATCACTATCTAATCTAATCAAAGAGCAATATGCAAATTAACCCTCACTTCATTACACCCACAAGCCACATCCACCAACCAATCAGGAGCAAATATGCAAATTAACTCAACTATGATGATGGCAGCCACAGAGCTGGAGTTGCTCAGCCAATGGAGGAAGCCAGGGCCCTGCTGGCCCTGAGCTCTACTCAAGGCTACAAAGTTTCAATTATAGAAGATAAACCCCAGATACCTGCCGAGGTGGGACCTTGCGTTGCAGGGGCAACCCAGGCTTCAAGCGGGGGACCAAGGCAACAAAATCTCAATTATAGAATTTAAATAAATCCCAAATACCTGCTTATAGCCAGGCACCTCAGTAGTGACCTGAACCCTGAAGGGGCTATAGGCAGCCTGAAATGGTCCTCAGCCCCTCACCCAGGCTGGCCAGGCATGTCAGCAGGTGGGCATCCCCTGAGGGTCCCAGATTGCAAGAGAGCACAGGCTAGGCTGAGGGACTCCCCCAAGTGCACACATTTTTGTGTACTGGGCCTCTAGTAAGATATAAAACAGAGCTTCATGTCATTCCCAAGTTCTCTTGTGTGGTTTGTTTTTCAGTGTTGTTGTTTTTTGAGAAAAATATTTGGCTCATAATAAGTAATGGTTAAGTAGTAACTAATAAGTTTAAATAACACCTGGTTTTTATCATTTTCCCTTAGTTCGATCTTTAACCATGGATGTGTAACTGCTACCATTACATATAGTTAGCATCATCTAATTAGAAAACCATCAAGCTTACAAGTTACCACATGTTTTGGTGATAGAAATATCTGCCTTATAGCTACTTCTTAAAGTGCTACTTCCTTATTCTCCAGCACAATTACTTACTGCTCAAATCCAGCTTTCTACTAGATAGTCACAGAAAACAGTGTTAGTTTATATTTTATAGTAAGTTTTTTAGGGTTCTTCATAAGAGAGTCTGAATTAAAACATGTTTAATTTAGCTATTTTTCAATGATAATGACCTACTACCACATAAGTTACAACACAATGTCAAATTAATCAACAATACGTACACATCTCAGAAGTGTGCCATTTCCATGATAGTCTAGTATCACCTCCAGGAGGATCTCTTGGTAATAAAGATGAAATGCACTGACAAAATCCTTCCATAAACCAGAAGGTACAAAAAGTGCATGAACTGCTTTATGACATAGCCAGGGGGACTTCTCAGAGTAAGCATGCTGCAGGCATGCAGATGGAGAAGTGAGCATACACAGTATTGCCTTGTATAAGCTCATTTTCATACAAAGAGTCAAAAGGAATGGCCTCGGTGTAACATGTGAAGAATAACATTTTGCCTGAGTGACTGACACCATTCCAATAAAAGCTGTGTTACTGATTTCGAAGAGCTAACATGCTCTTAAAATTATTTAGATAATGAACAACATAAAGTCGTTGAACAAAAATAGAGCCAGAGTCATATAAGCATGGAACAGAATGTCCAACCTCAGAGGGAAGGCAGGGGAGGTGGGGGTGGGTGGGTAAGAGATCAACCAAAGGACTTGTATGCATGCATATGAGCATAATCAATGGACACAGACAGTAGGGGGAAAAGGGGAGCAGCTGGGAAGAGGTCAATGGGGGAAAAAGGAAACATATGTAATACTTTAAACAATAAAGAATTTTAAAAATTATTTAGGGTAAACACAGGCCCCTCTAACTCCAATAAAATATTATTATTTTATAAAAACAGATATTTCATAGGAAATTGTATGCTTTGACTATATATTTCCATGTCAATTTGGGATACTTCAAAGATACATAGCACACAAAGATACCAACATTAAAAACAAAAACTATAGCCCTAACTGGTTTGGCTCAGTGGATAGAGCGTTGGCCTGCGGACTTAAGGGTCCCAGGTTCGATTCCAGTCAAGGGCATGTACCTGGGCTGTGGGCACATCCCCACTGGGAAGTGTGCGGGAGGCAGCTGATTGATGTTTCTAACTCTCTATCCCTCTCTCTTCCTCTCTGTGAAAAATCAATAAAATATATTAAAAAAAAAAAAACAAAAAAAACAAAAACTATAGATTTTAATTACTATATATCAACAATATAAGCTAATTTTTTCATATTTTAATATTTCTAAAATCAGGGTGGGTTTTAAAAGTGAAGGCATTTCATAGTTTTAATGACAGCTTGCTACATAAAATAATGGTATCCTATATAATAAAGAGTTACTATGCTAATTAGTCCAAACAGCAGAATAACCATCCAGACAACTTTCCAGGCGACCATCCTACAAAGCCAGGGCTGCAAGAGCCAGCTGAGACTGCGAGAGGCTGAGCGGGCTGAGCCCCCTGCACGAATTTCGTGCATCGGGCCTCTAGTATCTTCTAATTAATGGTGTCCTCGAATCCATAATATACAAGCCTTCACCATAAAGTTACTCCAGTTTCTTCATTTTCAAAAATGTTCAAGATTACATTGCCAAGGGAACAGTGCTATGAATTGTTAAAATAGAAACATTTTTACTGCTGATAGGAAGGGGTACTTCTACATTTACTTATCACCACTGTTCACAGAGGACTATTAAAAGCCACTCGTTTAATTTTTCCTAAGCCTTTTCTTTTTCTTAAGGGAAATATATGAAAACGTCTGTTTGACAACACAAAGATCATGTGACAGGGTTTGAAATTCTCTTATAATCCTGGTCTCTCTTCCCTTGATAGTTGTATGCAGAATATATAAAAGAACTGGCTATTTTAATGTTGCTTACCTATGCTAAAGTGGATCAGTCTTTCTTATTTTGGTTAATATTACTTAATGCAGATTAAAGTTAATTATGTTTTTAGAAAAATGATTCTGGGAAGCTTTATTGATAAATATTATTGATAATCTAATTGGCAAACCCTTTACTAAATATGCAGTCAAGTAAATCCTTTATGTTCTACATATCTGGCTTCCTGTTAAATCATTCTTTCCCTGGTGCATTTAATATACTTATATTTAGTTTTTCCAAATAGTAACTCATTTGTTCCAACATGCTTCTGAACACACTGGTTATTTTGTCGCTTAAACCCTTTTATTCCTGTGATGTGAACCTCCATCCTAATGTGGCATTGCCTAAACGGTCATTCCCCAGATTACTAATAACTGGAAACCTATACACATTCAGTTTCAAGCATCACACTCTTGGAGCCACACATCCTGTCCCCCTAACACCTCAGCTGCAACAACAATTCCTCTAAGCAACACTGAGCGCAGCTCACCACGCTCTGTTGGAAACTCCCATTTTGGTCTAGGAGAGCCACACACACCATCATTGGTTTCCTTCTTCCTCTCCAGCTGCTTCATCTCAGTCTTCCCTGGTTTCTTTTAATAGATCCAGTTGTGGAGGACTTTGAAGCTCAGTACTTAGAATAAGTCTCTTCTCCACTCCCACTTACCCTTTAGTGATGTCATTAAATACCATGTGTTTCTCCTGGCCCAGCTACACTAGGAACACTAAAGTCTTCCCTAGAGTTGTGTTGCTCATTCTCTGCCAGCCACAATTCTCTGCCACAGAAACATCGTTGCATTGGCCCTTGTCCCTTTTGGGCTTCCATTGTTGTTAACATACAAACACTCCATGCTGCCTTTATCCCTTTATAACCGAGCCAGGATGCCCTCACTGGCCCCAGTGACTCGGCAGATTTCTACCAATTAGATCAAATACTGCTGTCAACCAATCCTCTGCCACAAGAGCTCCTCAGAAAGGCAAACACTTTCTGCCACTGTGCTAGGATTTCACAGGTTTGCTTGGACCCATACCCAGATCGTCTTTCCTTGCTTACACACTGACACCTGCCTAGGTTGCTATACCTGTGGCTACCCACCAGCTATCCCATCCTGCTCACTATGTCAAACTTCATTCTTTACAGAGAACGTTTCCCTGTCTGCAACCTTGATTTTCCTACAGTGCATCACAAACACAGTTCCCCAGAGATGCTTGTATGTACCCAACCTTGAACTGCACACACAGGCCATGATCCTCCACTGCCAGAGGGGGCTCAGTCTCCACATGAGTCAGGGCATCTAAGAGGATTTTGAGAAGGAAGCATTGCTTATCCCTGCTTACTAGCTGCATGTCACAGCGTGGGGCCAGCAGGACACCCTGTTACCACAGAAAAATGCTAGCGGCATCCCTTGGCTATTGTAGATTAATTCTGTGCAATAACTATAGAACTTAGCTGAGATAAGAAATAATCTCTTTTAGAACAAAATTAATTTCTCAGGTTTATCATCAGTGTGAGCATTGTATTTATTCACAAATCTCCAATACTATATTTTCTTCCCTTTATTTTAGACAAGCTTTTTAAAAAATAAAGTTACATTTTTCTTTTTAATGAAATCTATCAATATTACATACAGACAGACATATTTGTGAATTGTAAAAATTTTAAAAATATAAATTATTAATAAGAAAATGTAAAATACTAATAATTTTATAATCCATATATAATTAATTGGAAAATATCACATTCTTAACTTTAGATGAAAAATTGTAGAAACATAAATACATGTATCTGAGAAAAATCAAATGAGCATTTAATTTTAACTCTTATAACACCAAAATATCATTCTCCTCATCAACAACCAGCTGAGTAACACAAAGAGCACATTCCTCAAAACTATAGGCCATATGAAGTGACTGTAGCAGGATTCACGCATAATCCATGAAGATACACTGAGGCAAGTGTGAAAGCATTCTTTCATACTTTATAGTTCTCTAAAAAAGAGAGGAGGCTGAGAGGGTGAACAGGTAAATGACTGAGTATATATACAGACACACTCTGAGTGGCCAGATTATTATGACTACCTGATGTTTGTAGGCAAATTAGCTATAATTTTTCACTGAAGTTGCTAGAGGGCAGACCATTATAAATAGGGAAGCAGGCTGTTTACCAGGACAGAAGTAATTTTTTTTTCCTGAAGATATGGGTAAACAACATGATTTAACAGTCTTTGAACGTGAGATATATTTGAACATGAGTGGCCAGATTATTATGACTACCCCATCAGTATTTCTTTGGGCAAACTTTTCAATACTGCGATTCTTCTTGGCATTGACTCCATGAGATGTTGAAAGGTGATGCGAGGAACCTGACACCATGCCTGATGAATAGCACCGTCCAGTTCTGTGAGATTTGATGGTTGTGGAACCGGCTGCTTGGTGGCTCTTTCAACTTCGTCCCACAAATGCGCAATTAGAATGAGATCTGGTGATTGTGGGGGCCACCTCAGCAAGGTAAAGTCTCCCTTATGTTTTTGAAACCACTCCTGCACAATACAAGCATCGTGGCATGGAGCATTGTCTTGTTGGAAGAAGCCATCTCCATTGGGATATGCCATCAACATGATAGGATTATCAGCAATGATACTTTGGTATGTTGTGCTATTCCACATGAATTAAAGGGCCCAAATCATGCCAGGAAAACATGCACCAAAGCATAACACTGCCCCCACCAGCTTGAAGAAGGGTTGTACTCATGCATGTGGAGTGTACGCTTTTATGCTGTTTCTGCCAAATTCTCACTCTGCCATCTGCATGATGCAACTGGAAACGTGATTCATCAGACCACATGACTTTTTTCCAATGCTCGACTGTCCAAACTTTGTGTTCCTGTGCAAATTGGAGATGTTTTATCTTGGTAACTTCAGACAGCAAAGGTGTCTGAATAGGCCTTCACCTTCCATATCCCATACAGTGCAGTGTACAGCTAATTTACCTACAAATGTCAGGTAGTCATATATCCCACGTTCAAAGGCTGTTAAATCATGCTATTTACCCATATCTTCAGAAAAAAATCATTTCTATTGTCATGGTAAACAACCTGCTTCCCTATTTATAATGGTCTGGCCCTCTAGCAACTTCAGCGCAAAATTATAGCTAATTTGCCTACAAACATCAGGTGGTCATAATAATCTGGACACACATAGTGTGTATGTATGTGTATGTGTGTGTATGTATATTTAAAATCACAATGTGACTAAAAAGGAAGAAAGTGGCTTAGGTCACTTCTACTTTATTATTCCATTTTAAAAATAAGAAAAAAAAACATATGCCTTATAGTCAATGAATACTTGTAATGACTTCTGTACATCTACGATCATTCCATTTAATAGCTACAATTCAAGTAAGTTTGAAGTCATTATTGGAAAAATAACTCCATGAATTACAGGGTCACCCATTCATTAGCTCTATGATCACACTCCCCAGATAGTTCTAATGAGCTTATATTACTAAATATACTGATAGTAAGATGCTGTGAAGCATTAAATTAATAGATCCTAGAAGACAATGCATACTATGCATTCATACTACATGAGACAGCTACATAGTTCACTCTTTCATTGGTTTTCCAGGACAAATGAATGTGAACATGCAAAAACTCAAAAATAAATCCTATATGTTGGTAATATTTAGAAAAATCCTATATTTTGATTCACAATACATTTTTCATGTAATCAAACTTCTGTGCAGATTACATTACATAACATTACTCAAAGTGGACTGGGGCAAAGTCTGGTTTTCTTTCAGTTCAGTCTATCTACATGCCTGAATAAATTCCTTCCATGTGTAAGGGAAGAAAACTTCCTCTCTTCCCCTCTAGGTTCTTTTCCTGGCCTAATAATTCTATTGACATAAAACAAATTAACAGCAAAAAAAACAAATTTAATGTTGCATGTACAGGAGCCCTAAAGATATGAGTCTCAACAATGTGACCAAAACAGGCTGCTTTTCCATCTTTTGACAAAACAAAGGGATTTGGGATTGGAGTTGCAAATGAATGAGTTAGTAACCTAGTTCATTTATACAGCTTTCTCCACTGGGAATTCCCTCTCTCTGGCAATAAGGATGACTTCTACCCTCCAGGTAAACAGAGGATACCTCACATGGGAGATTTATTTCCTGTTTTCAGAGAGACAGAGAAGGGTTCGAATGTTCTTCTTATTTAGGTTGTTTTATAAGTAACTTCAATTCCAAACAACCAACCTGCCAACATGGCATATTTTGGGATGGCGCATTCTGCTACCCTTCACATATATGAACGATTTTGATCACTAACACATTACGGCATTTTTATTTTACAAATAAATAGCCTAATGCCAATTTGTTCATGCGAAAATTTACACTTTCATGATTAGACCTTAAGTCCACAGGTTTCCGAACTACTGTTTATGCAGTGCAATGTCACCCAATAAGTGTTTCCAGGCAATGTTCAGAATTCAGCAGATACTGACTAACAAAACCAAACAACAACAAAACAAGGATGTTTTGATCACATTTAGACTAGCACTGTGTTAACTCTTTCATGAGGAGACAAAAGCAACAGAATAGTCCTCCCTACCAACAGTCTAGAAAAACAAGAGTCCCATACTTGAAACAATTAGAGCCTATGAAGCAAGGACTGTTTAAATGCTCTATTACATTTTTCCAGCTGCATCACAGCTGGAAAAGGAGCAATCCATGTGATGAGTTACAAAAAGCTCTTTAAAGAAGCACAATGCATTTACCAAGGAAGACATGCTTCAGAGAATTGCCCAGTGCACGAAGTCTCAAGCTTCATTTGCGTATCACCATAGGTCAATGCAGGTGAATCTAAAACAGAAACATAAGCCCACCAACTCACTTAAGAAAGTGTCTTGTGTTGTAATCACAGTCTTTCTCCTTGGGGCACCTGGCCACTGCTCACCCAGAGTCACCTACCTCTATCTTCCTTAGCATTTCACATTAATTCACCTTTTGGATCATAACATTCTCAGTTTCCAAGAAAAGCCAACATCTGCTGAAATCCTTCACATCTCAACCGATGGCCCTTCGTTCCTGATGGGAGCTGGGCCCTGGAATGAACGTAGCTTTCCAGACCCAGGCACAAGGTTCTCAGCCATAACAGCTGGCAGAAAGCACAGGCCCAGGCTTCTTTGTGGCCAGAGGACCATGAAAGCTGGTGACCCACATGGGCTGTACTACCTATGTGGCCGCACTCCATGCACTCTGTTGGGTTTTCCTGATTCTGTGCCTGAGCAGCTACATTTCCAAGGTTCTGAGAACTCACTTCCTTCTCCACTCTATTAGTACCTCCTCCCACGTGAGTGGCAGCCTTGCACATGCCAATTTTCTTTCTTGAAGTTGGATGCTACGCTAAAGCTGTCAAGGCTCTTGATATAAATTTTATTACCTGCCCATGTCCTGAGTGCTGAGCCCAACCTTTTCTTTTTTTAAATTTATGGGGGTGACATTGGTTCACAAAACCATACAAGTTTCAAGTGTACAACTCAATAAAACATCTGCGCACTGCATCATGCACCCATCATCCCAAGCAAAGTCTCTTTGTGTCCCCATTCCATCCCCTCTTTGCCTAGCTCCACCTAGTTCCCACCCCTTTCCTCCTATCACCATACTGTTGTCTGTGTTTATGTGTTATGCATATATGCTAATGCTTTCACGTTCTTTCATCCAGTCCCCCAACACCCTTCCCTTGGACAACAGAGTTATCAGTCTATTCCGGGTATTTATGTCTCTGGACCTATTTTGTTTGTTGATTTATTTTGTTCATTAGATTCCACATATAAGTGAGATCATTATGATATTTGTCCTTCTCTGTCTTATTTCACTTAGCACAAGAATCTACAGGTCCATCCATGCTTTTGCAAAAGGTAAGATTTATTTCATTTTTATTTTTTGGCCATGTAGTATTCCATGGTGTAAATCCACCATGGCTTTTTTTTTTATCCATTTATCTACGGATGGGCACTTGGCCTGTTTCCAGATATGGAGCCATCCTGGAATTGGGACTCAGGAAGTTTTGCCCTGAGGAAACCATTTCAAGTCAGCCTGCAGGCTAAGTCTGTGGCCAACTCATGTTTCTTTAGTCCTTGTCTTGCCCAGGTAAGTAAGTCTCTGCCCAGCTTACTTTTGGGGCCTGTGCATGAGTGAGGGCTCACCAGACCATAGCCAGGTCAGCTTGACTCCCCTTAAGTTGGTCACTTTATTTAAAAAAAAATATTGATTTCAGTGAGGAATGGGAGGAGAGAGATATAGAAACATCAATGATGAGAGAGAGAGTCATGGATTGGCCACCTCCTGCAAACCACACACTGGGGATCAGGTAACCCAGACATGTGCCCTGACCGGGAATTGAACCGTGACCTCCTGGTTCATAGGTCAATGCTCAACCACTGGACCATGCCAGCTGAGCAGTTTGGTCACTTACTTTAGATACATGCACCCACATGCAACACTAAGTAAGTTATTGCCCAGACTACTAAATTGTATCTTTGTTTACATCCTATCCCAAGTGCTCTTATCTCATGACACTCAAAGACATTTTAGCTATGTCATGACAGATTGAATGTCAGGTTGGTCCTTCAGTCCCAATGAAGTAAGGTAGATAGAAAAAAATAATAATGCTTTGTCAAGAAGTATACAAGCAATAGAAATGATGACTCCTGTCATTATGTGCCTAGCAATAATCTAGCTAGCTGGATATTTGTGATTTGTGGGAAGATTGACTCTTGGAGCCATTATCCCTAATGATAGTATTTCCTCTAAAATGGAATGGTGGCTGATACTCCTGGCTGGGTCTAAGTTTAAGGCCAGATTCCCCAGCACTCTTTCTCAGGCATCTGGCAGGTCTTTAGAGATCGCCGATTTTCAGAGAAAACCATCAATTTTTTTTCAGACGTCCAGATGGCTGTGTCAGTCCTGTATACTTTAGTATCCAGGTGGCCATCTCCGGGAACCTAAATGCCAACCTTGAAGTCTACGAGGTCAGTTCTCCTTCACCCTGCTCATTGCTTTCTGAAATATATACATATGGCATTCCTACCAACTTAGGAGGTATTACACAATAATCAAATTGTGTCAGGATTATTGTATCAATGGGGGGGAAGATTGATGTCAAAGTTAAGCAATTCTACTATACCAGTAACTATATTACATACCACAGGATAATTCTTTCAGTTATAAATCTGTCATCTTCCTGGATTTTGTCCCCACCTCAAATATCAAGATGCCAGCCAGCCAGCCTCTTTGTGCACCCTGTTTCAATCAATTTGCCAGAGAATAGTGTGTGCGCATGTGCCTATGTGAGAGAGAGGGAGAGAGAGAGAGAGAGAGTGTGTGTGTGTGTGTGTGTGTATGTGTGTCCAGAAGTCCAGGGTCCGCACAACTCTCAGAAATCCACAAATGAGTTGCTTGGTTACTTCTAAAAAAGTAAAACTGTCTAATTTATATTGTCATGATGTGACATCAACATCCACACAGCAGCGAGAGATTTACATGTTATTTTTTTAAAAGCAGCATATGAGATAAATGCATGACAGAAAACTTGTTTTCTTTTGTTCTTATATTGATACAATAATATCTTAAAAAGATTTGTGTATCTATTTATGGGTTTACATTAATATTAACATAAACTATTCTACTTGCAGCTGAATATTTTGCCATTTGGAGATGTTAAGAATGTGTGTCCGGTTGGTTCTCTGTCAACAGTTGGCACTAAATCAGTGTTAAATTCAATGCATATTTATAATGGGAATTATACAGATATTTGAGAGGCAAAAGTAAATTTTATATATCTGTATCTACTTTTCAAACACGATAAAACTATTTTTCTAAAGAATAGTACCTTCCAAGCCAGTTTCCTTCCACATAAATTTCGCTAATAGTGTTCTTTTTACATTTAAATTATTTTCTAACTTCATTACTTGCCCTGCATACAACTCTCAAAAATCTGCTAATTCAAAGGAAGCGCTCAAGCATTCCTTTATGTCTCAAGGATCAGGAAATCTTATGAGAAACAATAAGTGGCTTTGTCAGGTAGTGAATGAGGGAGAAATTCTTTGCAGTAGGAATAAGCCAGGTTCAATTTTAACATGTAAAAGGACATTTCTTGAACTTGCCCATGATTTCAAATCCAAACACTAGAGTAAAGGTCTTTAAACATTAAGATATTTCTTCCAGAAGATGGTCAGTACCCTCGAAGGCAACAATAGTGGTAGTAATTTTGATCCAATCTTTAACCCAACTAAAATTCAAATCAAATTCAAGTGAGAATTTGCTTCTGGAAGAGAATCCAGCAAGGTGCAGGCTTCATACAAAGGCTTGACCCCAGTTTTCAGCATCAGCACTGTTGACATTTGTGCTGGATAATTCTTTAGCCTATCCTCTGCCTTATGGGGGGGGGTATAACTGTTAAGTCTGATCAAATAATTGAATCCATATCCCCTCCCCTGGGAACTGATCTTTAGGCCACTTCACAACCAACATTCCCTTTCCCTTAGACCACATTTCACTTGTTACGACCATTCTTTCCCCCCAGAACCCACCCAGAGAATTCTCCACCCAGTAAAAGCCCACCCAGAGTCCTTTACAGTCTCTGACTGCCCATCCCATTTTGGGGCTCAGCCCATCTGGTTTTCCAGATGACCTAACAAATTCATAATGCTTGGCCCCTTTCAGCCTGGTGCACTCTTCCTTCTGTGCTCCTGGCAATAACATCACCCCTAGGACCTACCCACCACATGCCAGGAGGACCTCTCCTTCCCAGCTTCCTCTCCCCTCTCCCCCACCTTCACAAGTGCTATGGCAGTCAATGATGTCTCCAAACCCTGTCTAATGTCCCCTGGAGGCAAAGTGCCCTCCCCTCCACCCTCCCCCACCCCTAGAACCACCGTTTAAATCTCATTAATCTCATTGCCTTCTGGTTACCTTTTCAATGGCATTTCTTTCATATAGCTATTTATTGAGCAAGGAAGATTTTACTGTACATGTTTATAAACATCAAAAGGTGCAGAGGCAAAACAATGTCTTTATATTGGCATCTATAACTAAGAAAAGTGTCAACTGTAATGCCCTGGATGTTCTTCTGACCTAGAGAGAGAGTGCAATTTGTTGATTAAAGGAATGTCTGAATTTTGGGGTCTGCCAAACTATATTCCAAATTTCAAAATTTAACATTTAGAGGCTACGTAACTGTTATTAAGTTACTTAAATTCCTTACACCCCTCATCTTCATATTAATAACCTCAGATAATGCTCTAGCCCATTTGGCTCAGTGGATAGAGCATCGACCTGTGGACCAAAGCGTCCTGGGTTCGATTCCAATCGAGGGCAGGTACCTGATTTGCAGGCTCCTTCCTGGCCTGGGCCCTGGTTAGGGCACATCCAGGAGGCAACCAATTGATGTGTTTCTCTCCATTGACATTTCTCTCTAAAAATCAATAGAAAAATATCTTTGGGTAATAACAACAACAACAACAAAATGCAGACTACAAAAATATCTCTATTTTGCATAATTGTAGGAATTGGATGGGATAACATCCCTAAAGGGCATGTACATATTAAGCAATTCATTATTTCATGCTTATAACCATAAAAGTATAAAAATATCATTTATTATATGTGTTCTGTTTTATCCTTGAAATAGCATATTTGTTGGCTTTTTAATAATTAAACAAGAATTAAGTCATTTGGAATATCCCCTGGTTCTCTAAAAAGTGAAATTTACATTTATTAAATTTGCTTTTATGATGAAACAAGGCAATAGCATAAATATAACTTCAGCTATTACTTCACTCTCATCTAGAAGATTCTGGCTGTATTCCTTCCAGACATAATAATAAAGGGAAAATACATTTTATTTATTTTGATGTTGAAATAATGTTTTTAATTTCACTAAAGGATTAATTAGACTATCATTTCTTACAAAATCATCCTGAGATCCATTTTTCCTAAGCAGTTGTTTGAAACCAATGCAATGCATACTATTGAGATTAACTAGATATAGACTTGGATATATTATTAATATTACACCTCAACAAGAATCACATTGGACACACTCTATCTGTATACAACACTTAAATCTGTTGAAGCATTCCTCATCTATGAGAAATAAGACTGATCCTTGCTTTCAAGGGTGGTACATATACTGCATATTAAGTAATATGAACATTATGCTTTGTAATTCTTACTTTGCATGATAAAAGTGAAACTCTAATAAATGCATATAATTGTCAGAAAATAATCAACCCAAGTAAAAACAATATATGTGAGGGGCAGAAATATTAATCATGCTTTGTTAACTGTGATGGTTCTGTTCTCATTAGAGAAAGCACATTCTAACATGGCTGAAAGTTAGATGACCTAGGACATAGGAGTAAACCTGGAATGTGGTCCATTCTCCTTTTCCAAGAACTGTCCATTATCATGAAAAGATTAGCAACCCAGTTGCTGAAAAAGAAAGAGTCCTGAAGCAGCTTACCCCAGCCTGCATTGCCTTTAACCTGTGACCATAATAACCATTCTGATTCCTTTTGCCCACTTCCCATGTAATCTTGGTCCTTCTACCCAATATAAGCAGCTGGCTTATGGGGGTGCACAGCAGATCTTCCTGGATGACCTGCTGCTCTCCCATACTGATGCATTATTGGAATAAACACTCATATATGATTCAATCCTTTCATAGCTTAATTGGCTCAAGAAGTGACAGGCAGCCTGGACCCAATGGCTGTCTGATTTCATATAGAGGACCTGGTGATATTTTCCAGGATACATGATCTCCTCTCCTCGATCAAGCACCCCCTCTTCTTTCCCTGGGCTAACATAGTCCAGAACCCCTCGGTCTCAGTTCACTCAGTGACTCATGTAACCAGCTAATCATTTTTCATTTCCAAGTGACTAATCCAGGGCAAAAAGGCACAGTCCATCACTCAGGCAGATTGAGAAACTGCCAAACAATATCCAGGAAACCACAAGACACTCCTCCTGGATCTTCCAACCCCCTATAGTAAGGTCACTTTCACTCTATAATTTTCCTGTATACATTTTGCACAAACATAAGTTAATGTTTAGAAAAAATAGTACCCAAAGCACATGGCTATGGGCTCATTTATGGGTCAGCATTTCCAGGTGTAGAATTATTTTCTCATTTGTTTCAAAGTGTTGTCAGGCTGCTAACCTCACCTAGCATTACTGTCCACAATTCTGATCTAATGAGATACTCTTCGCAACTGTACACAAATAACTGAGTAATCTGGGCACGAATGAATGAATGAATTAATTAATTAATTAATTTAAACACCAGCAACAACTAAAATAACAGGCTTGTTTTTATCTATAGTTCTACCTAACCTGGAGAACTCCTTAGTTAGTTATCTAAAAATAAAATTGACATTTCAAGTTAAGTTATTGCTTATATTCTAGAAGGAAAACAAAATATAACTTTACTGAAATAACTTGTCCTTTATCTTGGAGGGTTCTATAATCTCAAATATAATTATCAATAAAACAAAACATGCTTTCTTATTTAGTTGTCAGAGATTTCATCCGTTTTTCTAAATCATATTCAGTTCAACAAAGTCTTACTATGAATAAGAAACTGCTCTAGGCACTTAGCTAAAAAGCCTAGTGAAGAAAGCAAACATACAATGATAGATCATTTTAATACTACAAGTGAAGTGTAAAGAACAAAAAATTAACCTGCAGCCAGTCTGGAGTTCAGTGAGGGACTCCGGGGAAAGATGAATATGGTGTAAGTCTTAAACGATGAGCAAGAGCCCTAGCTAGTTTGGCTCAGTGGACAGAGCTTTGAACTGCAGACTGAAAGGTCCTGGGTTTGATTCCAGTCAAGGGCACATGCTAGGGTTGGGGGCTTGATCCCCAGTAGGGGGCATGCAAGAGGCAGCCGATCAATGATTCTCTCTTATCATTGATGTTTCTCTCTGCCTCTCCCTGCTGCTCTGAAATCAATAAAAATATTTTTTTAAAAAGATGAGCAAGAATTTCTCAGAAGAATTTTCAGAAATAATAGGATCAAAGCTGTAGAACACCCTGGTGCAACTAAAAAAATAATTTAGAATTAGGAGAGCATGAGTGTAAAGAGCAGGGATCCCAGAACAGAGAAGTCTGTAGAGCAATGCATGGACTCCTTCATTAGAACATCAAAGTGGCATGATTTCAGATGGGTATCATTCTGAGAGAAAACTTTTCTGATAGGGACACAGAACAACCAGATACATTTCAGTGTGCTAAAGGAAGAGAAGGAAGTGACTGTTCTTTGACAATTTTATTTTATTTAATTTTTTGGTTCATGTTAGGCTGTCCTGTACTATTTTGGAGAATATTGCATTATAAAAATTCAAGGAAATTCTGTAGTTGCAATATTTCATCTCTGTTGCAATCAAACAGTGGCAAGTAGATGCTGCAATTACTTATTCATGTGAAAACTATTATTAACTTCATTAGATCCAAGTTTTCTTTATCCAAGATTTTTTTCTACGGTTCAGCTTTCCACACTTTGTTCCCTGCCCACAGAGGGATAATTTGTCTGATCTTCCTAGATTAATGAGAAATTCTCCCAAATCAGCCACAGCAAAGAGATTGCTGGATCTAGGGATATGCACACACACCCTGTCACATGCATACCCGGATGCAAAGACAATGCAACTTTGGCTTTTGATTTCCCACCATTAGTCCAGCTGTCATAACGGGATGTCTAACAGCACCCAGGGGAGTGGGTGCGCTTGATGCTTAATGCGAACCAGCTCGTTGAAAAAATAGGATCGCTTCGTATTATATTACAAAGCAATAAAATACAAAAGGAGGCCCTGGGGAGGTATTTAATGTGCATTCATAAGGTTTATCTATAGGGGGATGTATACTTACTCAGGTAAGTGGAATACAGTAGTATAAAAATACTAGGCCTAGTATTTCCATAAAAATTATGTAGAATATGAAATACGCTTGAGTGTAACTTGAATACATATATTAGAATTAAGCTGTCAAGAAGAGCAAAAATCCACATTCTGCTAAAAGTGATTCTATAACGCATACTTTTGAAAGGGGGGATAGATTGTTTAAACGATACAATTAAACTAACATTTAGTTAAAATTAAGTATATTTCAGTAATACACCCATTTTTAAGTTAGACCTACAAGTCTTATGTAGATTCAGAATACATCACAAGATTATCTGTGGGCCCGCTGGCTGCCTAGGACTTAGTCATGAGGAAAACACCCAATATTCACAGAACTATATGACATAAATTGATACGTTTGAACATTATCTGAAGAGGGTAAAAAATTCAAAGTTATCTAGCCAACATGTTTTTGTTTACTGTACGATGGCCATTACTCATGTGACTGCTGGGTTGGCATGACATCATCCAGGTCAGTTTTCCCACCACACTGACTACTTCTGGGGAGGAATCTCTGAATTCTTCACCATACTTGTTATAATAATTCTATTGCTAGGGACTGTTTGTGACTCCCTAAAATGTATATGTTAAAGCCCTAATGCCCATATGATGAAATTTGAGTTGGAGGCATTTGGAAGGTACTTGTATTTGAATCAGGATGAGATTTTTATCCCTGTAATGTGATGAAGGGACCACAGAGAAAAACAGAAAACAGATCTCTCTCTCCCCCCGCCCGCCACCCCAGCCATCTGTGGACAGAGCAAGAAAGCAGCTGTCTAAAAAAACAGAAATAAAGACCCTACTAAGACCTTGAACATCCTGACACCCTGATCTTAGAGTTCCAGCTCTTTCTACAAAAAACAAATATTTATTGTTTAAGCCAACTATTCTATGCCATTCTGTTATAGCAGAATGAACTGAATAAGACAGCTATTAAGTAGGATTTTAATGTCTCAATCTACATAGAAGTACATTGAAATTTAAGGCAGTGAAGTACCCTGTTCATAATTATAAGGGTAGTAAATGGAGACAAGAGCCTGGAACTCAGTAATTCTACCTATATGCAACAAAATATAAATATACAACTTACTTAAAATGAATATATGGCTCATAATTGTATAGGTAAAGAAAGATCACTATGCAATAGAGAAATGAGCTAGTTCATCTACTGAAGAGTATAAGATATAAAACTTTGAATGATCTGTTTTTGTGAGATCGTATGATATTTATCCTTCTCTGACTGGCAGAGGTAAGGGGGAGAGATCAACCAAAGGGCTTGTACGAATGCATATATAGCCTAACCAATGGACACAGACAGCAAGGAGGTGAGGACATGAGCAGGGGTTCCGGGGATGTGGGGGGGCGGTGATCGGGGGATAAAGATACATAAGTGATACCTTAATCAATAAAGAAATAAAAAAAAAAACTTTGAATGAGGTCTGCTTGATTCCAGAAATGAGCTCTTAACTGCATCACAATTTAAACAATGTTGCTATATATGGGCTGGGTGGTCATAAGCATCAGTCAATTCTTTTGAGTTATGGTGCCTGAAGAACTAAAGGCAAAACAATGAAAAACAAGACATGTAACTATGTAATTGGAAACTGGCCCCAGCAGCTTCTGCCCAGTTAAAGCTCAAATTCTAAGAAAGCTCTCAAATTTGACCTGTCATCTTTTTAACCCTCTTGGCCTCATTTTCAGTCTTCAATTAAAAAAAAGAAAGAAAGAAAAGGAGAAAATAAAAAAGGAAAAGCATCCAATGTATAGAGTCCTGTATATTTCTTAATCCCAGAATTGTTCTAAGTACCAATGCAAATATAATTTATAGAGAGTAAGAAACATTAAAGTAATAATTACCAGACCAATGGTTTACATCAAATATTAACTAAAAATATTCCAGAACTGGGTGTTGTTTCTGGAACAGGCAGCTCTGTCCAGACAGAGAAGAGCATGAGAAACATGAAAACCCAGTTCCATTTATCAAGTGACTTCCTTGTCAGTTAAAGTCAGGTCTCTAAAATCACATAAACATTGATTTTGACATTTCAAATCCTTTCTTTTAGACAAGAAAACCATCCTTTCCCTTGATATTTTTCCTCTTGCTATGCTCCATGAGATGCCTTATGCAATGAAGCAGGAATGAGGCTACAGTTTTCATCTTCACAACTATAACAACCTTCTCAATACAGTTCTGCATGTCCCTCTTCTTCAGGGTGCTTACAGACCAAGAGAAATGATACAATTAACATTCCCATCTTTGCCCTGACCAGTTTGGCTCAGTGGATAGAGTGTCGGCCTGCGGACTGAAGGGTCCCAGGTTCAATTCTGGTCAAGGGCATGTACCTTGGTTGTAGGCACATCCCCAGTGGGAGGTGTGCAGGAGGCAGCTGATCGATGTTTCTCTCTCATCGATGTTTCTAGCTCTCTATACCTCTCCCTTCCTCTCTGTAAAAAAATCAATAAAATTTATTTAAAAAAATATTCCCATCTTACACATTTTGCCAGAACCATGGTTTTTACATGAAACTTCATTGATTTAAACTCATACATTAAACCAGAATACCAACATACTTATATATATTTCTGAATCTTGGAAAAGTAAGAATGTTGTGCCTCCCTTCCCTCAAATACTTAAAGTATTACAC
The DNA here is from genome assembly GCA_004026665.1 of Murina feae. Classification (NCBI taxonomy): domain Eukaryota; kingdom Metazoa; phylum Chordata; class Mammalia; order Chiroptera; family Vespertilionidae; genus Murina; species Murina feae. The sequence continues at coordinate 35,477 of PVJC01005309.1, forward strand.
AAAAAATATCTTTGAATATGTTAAAAATAATATTTGTTGAACGCTGACTGTGAAGTAGATGCTACTAAGTACTACTAGGTGTTCCACCATCTGTCCCTTAACCCTCATAACTATTCCATGAGTTCAGAGGTTAAGCATCTTGCTCAAGGTCACACAATTAGTAAATAGGGGTCCTGGACATGGACCTAGGAAATGTGGTTTTAGAACTCATACACTTTATATATTTACTTCCATTATCTTGGCAGCATCATTACAAGAAGCTGCTCATCTGAAACTGTATAGGGACCAAATTCCTCTTCACCTGGGACTGTAAATGTATGTTTCTACTTTTATATCTATCCACTAGAGCCTGGTGCCCACATCTGTGCACCAGTGGGGTCCTTCGGCCTGGCCTGTGCCCTCTTGCAACCTGGGACCCCTCAGTCAGACTGCCAGTTGGGACCCGATCCTCACAGGCCAGACTGAGGGACCCCGCTGGCACATGAATTCAGGCATCAGGCCTCTAGTATACATAGAAGGTCTTTGGTTAATCTCTTCCAGCCCTCCCCCCTTCCCTCTCTGATTCATCAGTCTCTACCACGTTTCCATGCCTGTGTGTTGAGCATCTGCCCCCTGGTGGTCAGTGCACATCATAGCTATCAGTCGAATGGTCAAATAGTCAAATGGTAGGTCATTTAGGCTTTTATACAAATAAATGTTTCCATAGACATATATACTTAAATGTGTAGATTTGAAGGGGTAGTTCAATAGTTTTAAGTAATCTTTATTTTAAAAAATGCCCAGAGGGAATCATGCTGCTAAGATCTGTACATTTATAATAGTTAAGCAGATGAGAATTAGAGACTATAAGACTTTCAAATTCGGACTGGCAGGAAGCCCAAAGCAATGATGGTAAAAGAAAACAAAATGATGCAAATGTAAGTGGATTAAATAGAGAAAAAAATCAGTATGTGTGGGGGTATCTTTAATCAAGCCTACTGCTAAAGACAATAGAGGCTGATCATGTAGAAATGGTTAATAGTTTTACATCTACTGAGATCAGCCTAATCAGGTGAATTTTTTTCAGTCCTTCTAGCTCTTAATAACTTACTCTGATAAGCCAATAATATGTATACTGGTAGGACTGATATGTACTCTAAATGCAAAATTTTTTTTAAATGGTCTCACATTTGAGAGCTAGAAATGAATTTAGATATCACTCAACCCCACTAGGAAAAACTGAGACCATAGGGGTTAAACTTACTTGAGTTACTTGAATTAAACTTACAACATTCTACTGTTGATTATTGTAAGCTTGAATAAAATAGTTATGTAATGCCAGGATCCATAGTGAAATACTTTTAAAAATCTAACTAGTAATGTCACATAAAGGAAATCTCTTTAAGATGGCCCTTAAACCTCTTTAAAAATAAGCAGCAAGATTATTTGTGCATGTATTTAAGCATAACCAATGGACACAAAACACTGAGGGGTAGGGGAGGTTGGGGGAAGGGCAGAGGGAAAAAGAGATATATGTACTAATCTTTGTAAAGCTTTATGTAATAAAAAAATGATAAAAAAATAATTTACCTGAAAAAAAAGATTATAAAAGATGGTAAATGATAATCACTAAAATAGCTTTACAGAAAATTATTACTTATATATTTTCTAAATTCTGATGATTTCTGAATAATCTTACTACATCTGGAAATGTATCCAACTACAAGATATTCCTCTCAATTTCTCTTACCCTAGGCAAGACATAAAATATAAAATATGGGCAATCAAAATTTTAAGTTTGTAAATTTTGACTTCTTCAAAAAGTTCTTGGGGTGAAAAGGCACAAGGCATGTAGACATAGGGAATACTGAACTATTCAAAAAGCAAAAAAGGATGAAATGTAAGACTAAGGAAACACACAATGGTATGAAAATTAAAATGTAACGATTGACCATTGTGAGGTGGGGAGGAATAAGATGCTATGAATGAGTTTAGTATGCAAAATTGTTGACTGAAGAAGAAAGTTCAAGGTGAAAAGAATGAAAGATTAGGCTGTACCCGGGAAAGAAAGGTTAAGGGGATGAGCATCCAAAAGGTAGAACAGATGGACTCCAATGCACGTGAAAAAGAAAACCACTAAATATAAACAACGTGAAGTAAACAATATTTGTGAGAAGCAGCAAGCTGGTATGAAACAGGTTCCAGAAGTGAGGCTCAAATACGGACAACTGAGCAGGAGCTCCTCTCTAAGGCAGCAAGGTGACTGGCGTGCAGTAAATAAGTTCGAATTTGATAATAATACTCTAAACATTCAGCCATCCGTAGGAAAATAGTATTTTCACATTTACCACAGTTGCTGGAAAATCAATGTGTAAAGTCTGTATCTATAAGAAACTGTTTTCCCATTATCTATATAGGTAGTTATGGCAATAATTATGTTTTAGTTTTTCAAATCTCTCTGAAACGTTCACATTCTTCGACATAAACACATAGACAAAAGCATGTTGCTAAAGTAGAATATATACTTAAAGGAAGATTCTTGCCATCAAATCTCTCATTTCTCAGGAAGGACATCAAGTGTTGATGTGCCTACTTGAATAACCTTCCTAATTTACTCCTTTGCAGTGGTGGATCCTAATGTGGTCTCAACATTTCATGTACAGGACAACTTGCTTAGACCTCACAATGCATCGCTCAGGCTTCACATCCATGTAATGTTTATTTCACAGTCATTTGGTTAGCCCTTTTTTTTCACTCTGAGGTTTGGTCACATGGAACATATATTAACTTGTATTAGATCAACCTAGAGTATGTCCTGAGTATTTTTTAAATACTCTCCATTTGAAGTGGGATAGTTCACACATATCTCACGAATGCTTGCAGATAGCGTTCATTTCAACTCTTCCACGCAAATAGAAAAGCAACCACTACGTCTGCTAAAATTCAACATAAAAAAAGCATACCCTTTCTTTCCAAATAATACATTCTGTCTTAAAGCAATTCTATCTGCAGAAGCAGGGATAATCAATGATGACTTCAGGTAATCCATATCCTTATATGGCCCATTTCAAAGAGTAGGCTGCAACCATGCATTTCATTCGATTTAATCAAGTGTAGAGCACGTTACCAATTAAGTTGAGAGTAACGTGAGGATCCAATTTTAAAATAAATTAGTGCCAGAATAGATGATATATATCAACTCAGTCTATGGTGATTGACTGAATTTTTTTCAAATATTCAATCAAAATGATCATATCATAGTTAACTTGAACCATTTCCACCATAATTTTACAGAGGTTATTTTACATAGAAGGTAATTTTACATAATTTTACATAGAAGGTAATTTTTGACTGTTTAAAGGATATGCAAAGGTTCTACAGGTAATATCTACAGCAACATTTTCCACTATTATACTATGATGAAAGCATATAAAAATGAAGGCAAAGTTTGGTGGAAGTCAAAGTTTTTTAATGGAAATGTACAAAACAGACAAATAATAAACTTAATTGGATTATACATGAGTTCAGAATAGCTAGCAGATAAATACTACTAGTTCCTTGCTAAACACAAACCAATGGTAATAAATAATGTACCATATGTAAATCAACCAACGACTGTATACGGCCAACCAATACAACAATATTTTCTTCCAATGGCCTCTACTTAAAGCCAGTGAAATTTTCTGGATTTCTGTTTTGATAAAGTTCTATTACTTGCTGCAGAAAGCAACTGTATTAGAGATAACTGTATTGAGCAGGCTAAAACTGAATCATTTTTTAAGAGCAATAAAAAACTTTTTAGTAACCAAATTGGTAAGTAGGAAGTAAAGATACTTCTAAGATCAACATTAATTTTCCATCTCCCCAAGTTGAGAAACTTGTCAATGCCTTGAATTGCTACTTCTGTAGCAGAGACATCTGAAAGACTGTTTTCTGCAAATAACTGCATTTATTTTTTCTGCAAAACACATTTCTGTGCCATACATAATTTTGGCAACTTTGTTATTCACCTGCCTTCTTACAATTGCTTTTAAGGATATGTAACTCCAATATATACTACTTATTGTGAAAGAAATCCCATAGGAGAAAAGGAGAATGCGTGTAATATAAACACTCTCAAATAACTGTGGTAAATACTTAAACCGCACAGTTTTGGATTCCACTGGGATATGCAAATTAAGTGGATTCCACTGTAATAAAATCATCAAAGAATGTTAACTAACATTCTCAGCTGAGTATACGCTTGGAGAATAGCCAAAACATCTTTCCCTAAAGGAAGTTACATGCCAAGTACCCAGGTCTAGCACTGCAAATAAGGCATGCTAATTTGGTTAAGATATCCTAGTTAAATACGGAATACAGGCTTTTTATGTGGAACTCTTTCACTCCTATTTCATAAGCACTCACTATGTTTCCTTTATTTCTTGTTTTTAGTAGACTATTTTCTAAAGATACATTTTTATTGATCTTTAGAGAGAGGGTAAAGGTGAGAAATAGAGAGATAGAAACATCTATGAGAGAGAAACATCATTGATCGGCTGCCTCCTGCATGACCCCTGCTGGGAATAGCGCCTGCATACGCCTTGACAGGTAATAGAACCAGCGACCCTTTGTTTCATGGGTGATGTTCAACCACTGAACTACATTAGCCAGGCTAATGGATTATTTTTAGAGCAGTTTTACATTCACAGCAAAACTGAATTGAAATAGAGTTCTCATATCCTTACTGTACCCCAAAACTTTCCCCATTATTAATGTCTTCCACCAGATTATAACATTTGTTATAATCACTGAAGCTACACTGACACAGTATTGTCACTTGAAGCCCATAGTTTACATTAGGGTTCACTCTTACAACTGGACATTCTATGGATTTGAATGAATGTATACACCATACACAATAGTTTCACTGCCCTAAAAACCCTCTGTATTGTATCCATCCATCCCCGCCTTCACCCAAACCCTGGCAACCACTGATCTTTTCAATTTTCACTTTGCCTTTTCCAGGATCTTATGGTTGAAGTCAAGCAGTATACAGGCTTTTAAGATTGACTTCTTTCACGTAGTAATATAAATTTAAGTTTTCCCCATATCTTTCATAATTTGCTAGCTCGTTTCTTTTTTTAATAATGAAAGATATTCCATTATCTGGATGTGCCACATGTATCCATTTACCTAATGAAGAATAACTTGGTAGCTCCCAAATTTTGGCAAATTATAAATAAAGTCACTGTAAACATCCATGTGCAAATTTTTGCGTGGACACAGACATTTTAACTTCTTTGGATAAATATCAAGGAGAGTGATTACTGGCTCCTATGGTAAGAGTATCAGTTTTATAAGAAACTGCTAAGTTGTCTTCCAAAGTTGTACCATTTTGTATTCTCACTAGCAATGAGGGAGAGTCCTATGAATCAGCATCGTTACCAGGGTTTGGTGGTGTCCCAGATACCAGTCATTTTAGTAGCTATGTAGTGGTACCTTATTGTTGTTTAATTGGCACTTCTCTGATGACATATAATATGGAGCACCTTTAGTATATCTTCTTTGGTGAGGTGTCTGTTAAGATCTTTGGCCCATTTTCTAATCAGGTTTTTTCCATTTTCTTTTCTTTGAGTTTGAAAAGTGCTTTTATATTTTGTGTAACAGTCCTTTGTCAGATATGACTTTTCCAAATATATTCCCCAGTCTTTGACCTGTCCTCTGATTGCCTTCACAGTATCTATCAGAGCAAAAGTTTTTAACTTTAATGAAGTCCAGCTTATCAATCATTTTTTTAATGCATATTACTTTGGTATTGTTTCTTCAACGTTATTACTATTCCAAGGTTATCTAGATTCCTCATGCATTCTAGGAATTTTTGTTTCACTTTTACTAGTAGTTCTGTGATCAAATTTGGGTTATTTGTGAAGAGTATAAGGTATGTGTCTAGATTTTTGTTTTTGTTTTTTACATGTAGATGCCTTGATGTTCCAGCACAATTGGTTGAAAAAACTGTATTTTCTCCATTGAATTGCCTTTGCTTACAGTAGGTTTTGAAGCTATTTAGCTCTCACCAATTTCTTACTGTCGTATCTAATACCATGACTATTGATACAGAAAATACCTCCTAAAATTTCTTATTCATTTAGTTAAATAACTCCACAGTACAGTAATCAGTCATATTTCCATCACAAAATTTTAATCATTATAATCATGAAATTTTTATATGAACTGGGTGCTAGAGAGGATCAAACCAACATTTGGAGCATCTGTGAAAATATCTATGCTAATAAACAATGAAGAATCTACTGAGCTTTGGGAATGTAATATTTCTTTAAATCTGAGATGGTGATCTGATCAATATAACACTAGTGACCTACAATAATGAAAGTCCTTATCCAATTAGAAAAAAATTAAGGTATCTAAAAGTTATATTATCTTTAAATTTCAGGGACAATGACAGTGTTTAGTTTGAAGCAGATTACTCAGGAGGGAGATAAATTATGCCTTTAGTTTTGTATTTGTCTCGAAAAAACTTATTCCAGTGACAGATATAAGAGATCGATGAGATTCTTAAAAAATAACCATTTCCTCCATGTAAATTAATACATATTGACTAAATCTTCATAACCTCTTATTCACAACTAAAACTTATTAATGCCAGACACTTTGTGGAGCTTTGATATCTACAATCTCCTGAGAAGGCAAGTAGGAGATTCCTAAGAATCTAAAGTCATGCCTGGTGCATAGTTGTCTCTCAATATATATTTGTAGCATTCACGAATAATGTATTTATTTAGTCCTTTTGAAATAACATAAGATAAGTGCTAGTATTCTCAGTTTATCCCAGTGAAGAAATGGCAGCCAACAAATGTGAACCACATGCCAAGGAGACCAAGCCAAACATCATCACATCTAGGATTTACGCCTCAATCTGCATCTGCTAGATGGAGAGACCACCTGCTGCCATTCTTCAAACTTGCCTATGTCCCCATGTAGTTCTGCAAAAGACATACACATAGACACTCTGCAAGTATATGTACTGTATGCATCATTCAAAACAATAATTTAAAAAATTATTATTCAATAAATCTTTGCTAAACACCAAGTCAGAGCTATTTCATTTCTCTTTAGTATAAGTTATAGTTCTCAGAGTTCTTTCAGAAATAAACAACTAGAAAATTTATGAATTTTCAGTTCAATAGTTTCATTAAAAAACATGGCTCCATAAATGTGAATTCAAACTGATGAGCGTACAATACTCGGTTGAAATGCATTCATAATCTATTAAAGAAAAGGATACTTTTCCCTGATTTTGCTTTCACATGATTGAGGATGACATGGTCAGTTTCTCACCACTATTCACAGCATTTGTGATTTATTTACAAAATGCATGCGGAAAACTAACATACAAGGTACTGGTGTGAACCTTCTTTTAACAAATGTTGAAATTTTTGAACAAATAGTATTATATCATTTACCTGCTATGTACTGCTTTTTTGGTGGAAAATGCTCTTTGGGTTTCTCAGGAAGCAAAGCAAAATTCTAAGCATTGGAATATTTTGCATTTTCTTTTTCTATAAAGACAGAGGAATAGTCTTCTAAATCCGGTTACATTCTTTTCATATAAGCTTTCTTCCTGACCCAAGAAGGTTCTTGTGGGGTTATAGAACAATTACTTTGACTTCAGTTCTAGATGTGCCAATTTATATGTTTGTTCTCAGAGCCTGGATTTCCACAAGTGGATGGCGAGCGTTCTTTCTCTTTATTTTCTCATAGTGTCCTCTGAGTGAGAAAACACTGAGAACTCTTAAGCTCTGTAGAAATATAAGATTAATACTATCCACAAAAATTATAAAGGAGGCCCTAACCGGTTTGGCTCAGTGGATAGAGCATCCACCTGCGGACTCAGGGGTCCCAGGTCCGATTCTGGTCAAGGGCATGTACCTTGGTTGCGGGTACATCCCCACTAGGGAGTGTGCAGGAGGCGGCTGATCAATGTTTCTCTCTCATCGATGTTTCTAGCTCTCTATCCCTCTCCCTTCCTCTCTGTGAAAAATCAATAAAAAATATTAAAAATAAATAAAATAAAATTCTCTTTAAAAATAATTATAAAGGAGAATATATAGTCTGGATCTGAGATATGAGAGACATAATGTCCGGAAGGCATTCATCTGTTCATCTACTCCAATTTGCTCCACATCCTTTTCCTATTTTACAGGGCATCCCCAAGATATTCAGGCCAGAAACCTGAGATCCTAAACCATGAGGTCTACATCACTCCAGATGGAGACCCTTGCCTTCAACCATTCTCATTGGATGACTGTAACGAACTACCTGCTGGGATCCTTGCCCCTTTATTTCAGTATCCCATGGCAGCCAGAATGACTGTGCCTAATGGGAAATCTAATGACACTTCATTCCTAGAAACCTTCAAGTGGATCCTGTTACTCTCAGGATTAAGATAAAAACTTATTATGTTTCCTGAGGCCCTACTGCACTGGCCCCTCTTATCATGCTAGGAAACAGCCATGCTGCAATTTGCAATTCTGTGAAAACATCATGCTATAACCTCGGGGCCTGTAATAAAAATGCCATTATACTCATGACAATTGTAGATACATGACTGTTGTCACAAGCTCTCTTTGAGTTAAGGACTATTCGCACAGTTAAGAAAGGATATGTGCCTTTTTATAGATATTCAAATTATAGAGATGCTGTCCATTGCTACAGATAACTGAGAACTGATCTAAACTTGATCTCGGCATAGAAAAAGAGTCAAAGATTTTGATGAATAATAATAGATTGATTTGAAATGTATGCATATCTAAATCAATTAAAAATCCCTTATGAACATATAAGGTAGGTACAGGTGTGTATTGACAAGAGACCCATTGAAAAAGATAATTTTATATTATCAAAATCCAGGAAAATCTGAAATATAGAAAAAAATAAAATAGCCATTATTACCAATATTCAGTTGAATTTTTTGGGGTGACATTGGTTCTCAAAACCATACATATTTCAAGTGTACAACTCAATAAAATAGTATCTGCACACTGTATCATGCATCCACTGCTCCAAGTAAAGTTTCTTTCCATCCCCATTTCTCCCCTTTTGCCCACATCCTCCTACCCCCTTTTCGTCTATCACCACACTGTTGTCTGTGTCTATGTGTTATTTGTATAAGTTTTTGGGTTAATATCCTCCCCTTCTTACACATTGCTAATCAGCCTTTCAGGAACCATCATAGCATTTTAACAATATTGTTTTATATTATGACTCTGCTAGAAGATTCTACTCAAGTTTATAAAATTACTAGGGGCCCGGTGCACAAAAATTTGTGCACTCGGGGGGGGGGGGGGGGGGGGTCCCTCAGCCCAGCCTGTGCCCTCTTGCAGTCTGGGACCCTTTGGGGGATGTCCACCTGCTGGCATGGCTGACCAGCCTGGAGGAGGGGCTGATGGCTGTTTGCAGGCTGGCCAAGCCCCTCAGTGGGAACCCTCAACCCATGAGGGTGTGGCCAGCCTGGGTGAGGGGCTAAAAGCTGTTTTCAAGCTGCCCATAGCCCCTTCAGGGTTCAGGTCCCTACTGGGGTGCCTGGCCAGCCTGGGTGAGGGGGTGAGGGCTGTTTGCAGGCTGCCCACAGCCCCTTCAAGGTGGGTGTTCCCCCCTGAGGTGCCTGGCTAGCCTGGGTGAGGGGCTGAGGGCTGTTTGCAGGCTGACCACAGGTCCCATTGACCCAACATCCCAGCAAGGCTGGTTGGAATCAGGTTTCTGGGGTTTATCTTCTATAATTGAAACTTTGTTACCTTGAGCAGAGGCCCAGACAGCCTATGCAGGCAGTTTCCTTCACCGCTGGTATAACGGAGGTCTCCTGTTTGCTCTAGTTCTGTGGCTACCGGCCACCATCTTGGCTGTGTTAATTTGCATACAGCTGCTCTGATTGGCTGGTGGGTGTGGCTTGGCTGGTGGGCATGGCTTAGGTATAATGGAGTGAGGGGCAATTTGCATATTATTCTTTTATAAGATTAGATAGCATATTTTACTACAAGTAATAAGCAAGTAATTTTTCCCTCCCTTAAGTTCTTTTTACAAAATGTACCGCATTTTTCGGCGTGTAAGATGACTTTTTTAACCCAGGAAAATCTCAAAAATCTTCTAAATTAAACGAGATGGCTAGTGAGAGAAGTGACCCAACTACCTCCTCTACTTTCTCCCTCTATCATTTCTACCATTTCAGCAGTTTTGTCTCAACTTTTGAGAAGATTTTCCTGGGTTAAAAAGTCATTTTATGCGCCAGAAAATACAGTATTTGCAAAAGAAAACAGAATTTGTGAATAACTACCAAAGTCTATATGTAAGGACTGTACTTCCACACTCTAATGATAACACCATTTAATTCTATAAAGAGCAGAAAGAGAATATGTCATTTTAAAAATGCAAATTTTACTTAAAACCTAAGTAAATGAAATACGACCATTTTAGTAAACTAGTAATACAACCTTTTTTGAAAAATCTTAGCTGACTCTACTAATCACATATAAAAATGAGTTCATTACTATACAGAAAAGCCATAACTTATATGTTTTGCAGTTATATTGGTAAATAGTTCCTCTGTCATTAATGGGTCTCTGATAGATCAAATCTTTGAGATTAGAGGTGCCAAGTAAAAGCTGCATACAGAAACATTAATAGGCAATACAAATATTGTTTGTTTGTATTTATTTATTTATTTATTTTTAAATGTTTTTTTATTGATTTCAGAGAGAAGTGGAGAGGGAGAGAATGATAGAGACATCAATGATGACAGAGAATCATCAATCAGCTGCCTCTTGCAGGCCCCACTGGAGATCAAGCCTGCAACCTGGGCATGTGCACTGACTGGGAATCAAACCATGGTCCCCTGGTTCACAGGTCAACGCCCAACCACTGAACCATGCTGCCTGGGCTCAACACAAATCTTTCAGTATTAGACTAAGTGATTGTTTTTTATGACTTGGAAATTTACTTTTATTTTATCATCACATGCCAATTGAAAAGTAAATCCTTCAAAACCAACTTCTTAATCTAGTTTTATTATTATAGAAGTGTTTACACTGATGTAGGCAAGTTAGTTCATGATTAAAAAAAATAGTCTGAAAAGCCTCCTGATTTCCCTGAAAGTTCTGGCAATATGATGTGGCAATATGACATACCTTGTAATATAGTAGTAGAAAAACGTTAAGGATTCGTGGCCCCAACATGTTTATTACAGAAATATTTTTACCATTTGTAGAAATAAAGAGCATTAATCTGTATCTTACACTTCTTTAATTCTTTGATGCCAAAGCTTCCTTTCTCTTCTAGGCCTAGAATCCCATTCCCCACTTTCTCTCTGGGGACAATGTTCTTTGCTGTTCTGTTTTGTTTGTTTTTGTTTTTTCATCTGAATAGCAATCCTTTCCCCTTTAATTTTGCTTTGCGTATTTTCTTTTCCTCTCATGGACAGGAGAAAGGCAGGGTTCCTGTGTCTCAGGAGGCTGTCACTTTAGGGTAAATTATACTCCCCAATGCTATAGGCTTAGAAAAATTAATGGCATTCTCGGCACAAAAAGTTTTGAACTGACATAGCCTGCTGTTTGTTTCACATTGACTCAGTGGAATGGCTAAGCAAGAAGAAGGAGTGAAAGGTGCATGGTTCTAAGTAAACCATATATTGTTTCAGCTATATGAAAAATTAGGATGCTATTACATTTTTCAAGTGAGCACATTATGCTATAAGGGAGAGGTGGGGAATCTTTTTTCTGCCAAGGGCCATTTGGATATTTATAACATCACTTGAAGGCCATACAAAATTATCAAGTTAAAAAATTAGCCTACTATATTTGGTCAACCATTTAATTAACTCACCCCAATGCCTTGGCAGGGCCAGACCCAATGATTTCATGGGCCTTCTATAGTCCTAGGCTGGATGCTTCAATCCCCATAAGGTTCTAAATGCTTTAAAAGTGTTTGATTGTATCCCTCTTCCTCACAGACAAACATAGAGGGGGAAACTCTCATTTATGCTTTCACATGGAAGATAAAATAGAATTTGAATTAAAAACTATATTTTTATTAGTGCGTTTCACCTCATACTGAAGAATCTTTCCCCAGTTCCACTAAATTTTGGTCTAAATGGACTAATTGGAAGTTTGACCACTTTCTTTGCTCCCACTGCTTGTGTCTAGTAAAGATATACCAACAGTTAGGACGAGACCACAGACTGGAAGAGAAAGAAGGAAAATATCCAAGATACATTTTTGTTAAAGTTGCCAATGAGAATAAACGCCACATTTTCATTATTTTGGAAATGATAAAATAATTATATTAGGAAAATAATATTTAAACCTATAATCTACTACTTAAAAATAAAATCTCTGTTTTACTTGGTTTATAATTAAATTTTATTTGATTTTTATTTATACAAACAAATAACATGTAGTCATCTTTGTTTTTTTGACTTAATGTGTCATAGGTTTAAAAAATTCCCTAATTTTAAGACTGGTGAAAATATTTAACATAATAGAAATTAATTTAATAAAATAATCAAGAGAGCCTCTTTAGACAAAGATTATAGCATGTGAAAGGTGAGAGTTATTTAATTTGTTTTTCCATGCAGATAAGTCTCATGTGTGATTAGGTGTGTGGACTACTGTGTTAGGTCACTTGGGTTCAAACCTGGTTTTGTCATTTATTAGCTGTGTGATCATGGACAAATTACTTAACCTCTCTGTGATACAGTTTCCTCATCTATAACATGGGCTTAATAATAGCAACTATCTCAAAGGATTGTTGTAAGATTTAATGAGTTAATATTTGTAAAGTATTGACAATAGTGTCTGGCACATAGTTGGAATTTTTTTTAAATTATTTTTTAGAAGAAAAATAAGGGAGAAAGAGAGAGAGAGAGAGACAGAAACATCTATGCGAGAGCCAAATGTTGACTGGCTGCCTCCGGCCAGGGCCATAGTTGGCATTTAAAAAATATTTTTATTGATTTCAGAGAGGAAGGGAGAGGGGGAGAGAGATAGAAACATCAATGATGAGAGAGAGTCATTGATTGGCTGCCTCCCAAACACTCCTACTGGGGATTGAGCCCGCAACTCAGGCATGTGCCCTGACTGGGAGTCTAACCCAGGACCTCTCGGTCCATGGGGCGATGCTCAATTCACTGAGCCACCACACCCGTGCATAGTCGACATTTTAATAAATATTTGTTGATTTAAAATTGACTTGCCTTGGTGGCAGGTGCAGGGTAGAGAGGGTCAATGGGGGGAAATGGACATTGGTAGTACTTTCAACAACAGATACTGAATAAACAAATAATAAATAAATAGATAGATAGATAGATAGATAGATAGATAGATAGATAGATAGATTTAACTCTATAGTGAATCCTTAAGAGATTATTTCCAGCTAGGCTAAACCAAAAGCAATTAATGTAAAAGTCCAAAACATACAGAAAACAGTCCTCCTGTACAGAAAAATTCCACTAAAATGGTTAGCTTTCTGTGGGAATACTTGATTAACTCACATCTTCAAGGTCCGGCTCTCAGCCCTGCTTAAAAAGGTACCATGCCAAAATATTGACAAGAAGCTGTGTGTATGTATATATATTCTCACAATACATGTTCTGAATGAAAATAAAATTAACAAGATTGAGGTAAAATGCAAAATAAAATAAATATTAACCTCAATGCTAATATATCTTCCATAACTAAGTTTTCAGTTTTCCATCATGAATGTACTTAAGAATTTAAAAATTTGACATATTATATTCATTGCTCCTTCAATGAGAAAATCAAACTTTCTAATTTACTTCATTTGGCTGCTGTGCTGACGACGTCTTTTGAACCAGGGAATCATATTCAAAGACCACAGAGGAGATCAAGTAGATATCTCATGGACCATGCACAAAACCTCACCCATCTGAGTCAGAGTCATCTCCGGCCTCCCTGTGAAATCCTCATTCTGAGCTTATCCACATTTCTATCAAGTCTCTTACATGGTTTCCAAACTGGCACAACTTATGAGCAGCAAAATAGAAGAATGAGAAGATGGATATAAAACACTGGACAGAAGTGAAATGCATGTGTGAAAACATAACCACAGAAAAAAATTTAAAGAGTCAAAATGCCACTGGGTATGTGTGGGCATGTGTGCATGCTGACACACAAATCGTCCTAACGGATTCTGGCAGTACAGTGCAGGAGGCTGTGACTATGTGGAAGCACAAAACTGATGCCCAGGATGATGGCTTGGAGGTAAAATGTATCAAGCATATTCTATTCAACAAGGCGAACAATAGCATGGTGTTATTTAGTACTTGCTAAGTGCTGTAGTGGTAAGTGCTTCATAAGCATTCATTTATTAAATAATTACAAGGCGCCTACTAAGACCATTTTCCATGGTCATATCTGAGATAGGATTTATCAAGGAGATAATGATAACCAAGGGTGAGGTAGTATTAAACTCTGTCAGGTCACAAAGCTGCTAGTAGAACCAGAATATGAATTCAGATTTCTGTGCTCCAGATTTATGCTCACATTTATAAAGATTATCTGGGGTTAAGCTAAATGCGGAAGACTGTGTGGTGTGTGTTTTTTTAATATGCTTTTTATTGAGTTTGAGAGAAAGAGGAAGGGAGAGGGAGAGGGAGGGGGAGAGGAGGAGAGGGAGAGGGAAAGAGAACATCAATGATGAGAGAGAATCATTGATGGGCTGCCTCCTATATGCTACCTATTGGGGATCAAGCCTGCAACCAGGTCATGTGTCCTGACCTGGTATCCAACTGTGACCCCTTGGTTCCTGGGTCAACATTCAACCACTGAGCCACACCGGCAGGAACAGAAGGTTTTTTGTTTTGTTTTTTATAACTACCTCACATGTAAGAATATCTCCACATAGTGAGGTTTTAATACATTTAAGAAATGTTTGTAAAGGGAAAAACTTCTGTTATTTCTGTATTATAAACATCAATTGTATTACATAATCCATTTCACCTTCAGATGTTCTGTCTGAAGCATGTAGTAGACAAATAGCAGCATAAGGTGGATTTACTTCCCTCCACCTCCTCTTGACTTTCTCTTTTATTTAGCAGTCAGCTCACAAACAGCCTAGCAACACAGAAACCTTCAATCCAGTACTTATCTATGCCACCAGGAAGAAAGCCCTCAGGAAGAGGGCCATGGGAATGTCAGTCACTGGACTCTCTGGCCGAGAGTCTTATAGCCCCTTTATTGAGCCACTATTTTCAGCTCAGATGGCTAATATATGCGTCACCTTTTTAATACTCTTACTCCTGGGAAACTTTCTTGCTGTTGCTGATAAATCTTCATCCTCTTATCTCCTTCAGTTATAAGTTCTTTGAGACTAAACTATTTCAAATCCAGCTATGAACACTGGATTCAAGAACTATTTCAGCTCTAATGTTTTCTGGAAGTCAATGCTGGGAGTAAAGACACCACCCACCTGCAACTTCATGCAACAGTTTGAATGGTAATCCCACAGTTGGTCCCTCTTTCCACTCCTATTCTGTGCATATACGAGTGAATACTGAGTATGTCTGGGTGCCATGTGCCAAGAGTGGCAGTTTTAAGGTGCTATACTTCCTCAAGTTTTATAGAAGCGATGCATAACACAGCTCTCAGTGAGAGACCTCTCAGTAGGTCCAGTCAAGTTACAGCCGATCTTGAAATGCATCTTACAATTATGACAACAAAGTGAGCAATTCCTATTTTAATAACAGGTCTCAGAGCTTTCTGAAAATTTGATAAAAGTAATCTAACTCTGAGTAAGTTCAATTAAGATACCATGCTTACTAGTATATACAGACATGAAAAATAAATGTTACACAAAGAGAAACATCAGTTTGTTGTGTTTTTTTTTTAATGGCATGCATAGTTGCATGAAAATTTATACAAGCTTTTCATTAGAAGTCTATATGGGTTACTGTTTGTATTTTTTGATCAAATGTTTGCTGCTAAGGGATACTGCCTGAAGGTTTTCCGATAGTTTAGAGCCATGAGAACTGCAGCAGCAGGTTTTCTCAGATATCATTGCACTATTGACAATGCTACTTAACACGTTTCAAAATTTAACTCAAATATTTAAATTAATCTCCATTGGAGGACTAACTGCAATGCTATGTATTAGTGAGTAACATCATTCAACAAATTTATATATATAAAAGCCTAAGTGACCGAACAGCTGTTTGGCCAGTTGCTATGGTGTGCACTGACCACCAGGGGGCAGACACTCAATGCAGGAGCTGCCCCCTGGCTGTCAGTGCACTCCCACAGCATGAGCGCCGCTCAGCTGACTGACGGGCACCAGAATCCAGCTCATGGTTGGCGAGCATAGCTGCGGTGGTGCAAGCCTCTCCCACCTCCGTTGCAGCGCTGCTGAGTGAGCAGTGGGCAGCGACAGGCATAGTGGGCTGGGATGAGTGGGAGCAGCTTGGCATGCGGCCCAGGCTCAGGCTCCTCCCTGGCCGCCTGCTGCTTCACACACTACTACATCCCTCAAGGGATGTTGGACGGCAGTTTTAACACAATCCCCATAGGCCAGGCCAGGGATCCACCTGAAACCAGTCATTGGACATCCCCCAAGGGGTACCAGATTGCAAGAGGGTTGCAGGGCAGGCTGAGGGCCCCCATTGGTGCATGAGTTCGTGTACCAGGCCTCTTGTATTATGTAAGTCTGTTATGTGCCAGGCACAATCCTAGGCACGCAAATAATAAACAGGCTTTGCTCTCAAGGATCTCAAGTCTCCTGGGACTCAGCCGGCAAGGATTCACTAACACATCGAGTGCTGTGCTAAGGGAAGCCCAGTTCATCGTGAGTCCACAGCTGAAGGAAAAATAAATCAGAAACGCAGGCCCTAGCTGTCTTGCTCAGTGAATAGAGTGTCAGCCTGCTGTCTCGGGTTTGGTTCCAGTCATGGGCACATGCTGGGGTTGTGAATTCTCTCTCGTCAGTAATGTTTCTATCACTCTCTCCTTTACTCTCTTTAATCAATATAAAATATATTTAAAAAAAAAAAAAGAAACACAGGGTCCACAGCTAAAACCTCTAAGCTGGAAGCTAAATGAAGAATAAGAGTTTGAAGAAAGGAACAAGAGTGGTTCAGAGTAAGTGACCAGCGCATGCAAAGGCCAGAGAGAAGAACTCAGCGTAGGCCCTGAAAGGGACCCCATGAGGCTGGATCCTGAGAAACGCTTACTGCTGAATCTCCTAAAGCTGCACTGTCGGGTCCCCTCATTGGCCCCAGCCCCCTTCAAGGCCCTGAAGGAGCCCTAGCAATGGGTTCAAAGGGTTATATGTGTACAGGAAAGAGTTCCCTCTCAGGCCTGAGACTGCCATTCTTGGAAAAGCATGCTTAGACGGCTGGCTCTGGGTTGGCCGCTAGGAACTTAGATTTCAGGAGGGTTCCCACTATTCCATAAATGATAAAAATGTCTCACTGCCCCTAAACCATGTGTACAAGCAAAATGGTTTATGCTAAATCCTTGTTTTCCCTGGGGGACTTTGGAATCTAGATATATGCAACGGCGGCTACACAACCAGGACCCAATACAAACCCCTATGCACTGAGGCTCTCTCTAGCCAGTTCTCTGGTAGGCAACATTTCACACTTATCTCCTTACACTGAAGAATTAGGCATGTCCTGTGTGATGCCACTGGGAAAAGACTCCTGCAAGTTTGTACCTGGTTTCCCCTTTTGCCCAATGAACCTGTTCCCTTTGATGATTTTGCCTGGTATCCTTTTCTAATTATTATTTTGTTATTATTTTAATGGCAGTGCAATTGCATGCTGAGTTCTCTGAGTCTTCCTAGCAGACTATCAAACTTGGGAGTTCCTGGAGACCCCCAACACAATATATTTTATAAAATGTTCAAAAGTAAAATAGTTTTGCATGCCTTTTCTTAAAGAGAAGTCCCAAATCATCTAGCCTTTTAGTTCCACAAAATCTGGACCCTCCTCTGGCTGGGTAGGGTGGAAACATCAGTGACAGGGGCATATGTAATGAGACATTAAACTGGAGAGGTATGACAACAGTATAGTGGCTGCCAGAGGGAAGGAGGTGGGCAGCAGTAAAGGGTAATGGGGGTCAAATACAGAAGATTTTATTTTGGGTGTTTGGCACACAATGTAATATAAAGATGATGTCTCACAGAACTATACACTTATAATCTTATTAACTAAAGTCACCACAATAAAAATCCTACAAAGTTATTGGGAATCAAGATAGGGCAAGAATGTCCATTCCATGAAACTAGGGGTCAATAAAAACAATTCTACATAATAAAAGGATAAAATGCAAATTGACCCTAACAGCAGAACGACTGGAAATGACTGGTCACTATGACACACACTGACCACCAGGGGGCAGACGCTCAATGCAGGAGCTGCCCCCTGGTGATCAGTGCGCTCCCACAGGGAGAGTTCTGCTCAGCCATAAGCCAGAATGATGGCTGCCATTACAGTGGTGGTGGTGGGAGCCTCTCCCGCCTCCTCAGCAGTGCTAAGGATGTCTGACTGCAGCTTAGGCTTGCTCCCCGCTGGCAAGTGGGCTCCTGTGCTGCTGGAGGGATGTCTGACTGCCAGCTTAGGTCCAATCCCCCAGGGAGCAAGCTTAAGCTAGCAGGTGGACATCCCCCAAGGGGTCCCAGACTATGAGAGGGCACAGGCTGGGCTGAGGGACACCCTGAGTGCACAAATTTTTGTGCACTGGGCCTCTAGTAAATGAATAATAATCTACAAAGGACACTGTGGAGAGTATAACCACAGAGGTACACTGTTACAAAGGAAAGGAAATAAAACTTGGTTTGGTCAATAAAAAGATGCTTCCTAGAGAAGGGACATTTTACAATATTCTTTGAAAATCTAGAAATTACTGACATTTTTATAGAGTGAGCCTTTGCCCTGCAGGTGGGGAGAACAGTGGGAACAAAGTGAATGGCTTAGAGGTCTCCATTGCCATTGAAAATGGCAAAGGGGTGCAGATGAAGGAAAGAAATGGCATATATGTCCTAGAAAGAAGGTAATGGCCAAATTGTGTAGGCTCCTGAAAGCTCCAGGAAAATGAATTTTTAATAGGGTCTGGGAGTCATTCATAGGTGTTTGAACATACAGTCAAACCTCATTTCTCGAAGGTGTCCCATCTTGAGCAATTTGGTTCTGGACCAAGTTGTTCACAGAAAAAAACTGTCTCTGTTGTGGGATCAAACGTCAGTTTTTAAACTGACAACCCTTTCAAGCGGAAACCTTAGCAGGACAAAAAGCACCTCTCAGGCAACCAAGGAGATAATGCTTTTGTTGCTGGCAAAATCGAGGATTAGCACAATTTTAAGACATAAAGAGGCCATCAAGAGTGCTAATGTTGCCAAAGGTGTGAAAGAAACAGTGATTGCAGACAGTTGAAGAGGTAGAAAAACTGTTGTGGATTTGTGTAGGTAGAGCACAGGAGGTTTTGTCTCGGTGCAGAGGCTGATGCATGCTGTGAGCTTACTCCAGCATTTCAGATCTTTCTGGCACACCAGGGAGATGGCAACGCCCGCCTGAGCCCCTCCCAGAGCCACCTACACAGTACCCTGACCTTTCATTGGCTCCCCTAAGATGGTGTTCCATGATTGGCCACCTCCGCTATAAATAGGGCTGCATTTCCTCAATAAAGTTAGACCTGCATCCCAGAACCTGGTCTCTGGAGTCGTGCATGCAAGCGTCCTACGCTAGGGGCTCCGTCGTCTTCACCCCTGGGAAATCCCTTGCTTCAGATTTGGATAAAGGAAAGTTAGTTAGCCAGTGACAGAATTTTGAAGGCATTCATACAAGAATAAGCAAAGATGCTGCATGCTGACCTGGAAGACACACCTGGACCAAATGCTAAGAGTGACTCCTTCAAGGCAAGTAGGGGGTGATGCGATAAATTTCAGAAAAGAAGTGTTCATTTATAGATTAAACAGTACATTAGACATGTATTGATTACAAGAAAGGCCAAAACAGGGAATCATTTGGAAGTCTGGAGCAGATTAATTCAATTTACACGATTTCTAATGGGGAAAAAGGATTCAGTTTTCAAACAAATCGCTTCTCAAACAGCCTTGTAGAACAAGCTAAGCTGGGAAACTGACATTCCACCGAAGGTGTGATATATTCAGGTTGGGCATGGAAGAGTGGGCACACCTCAACAATATGCTCCAGAAACTTCTCCAGATTCAAGTCACTCCAGGATGGCCACTCGAGAAAGGAAGCCGTGAGATAACTGCCAGGGGATCTTAGTACAGCCAACAAGGTAGGGTGAGGAATGGGAGGAAGACCAACCCGTAGTTGATGGCAATGTTTTATCAGAGCGCAGATCCAGAACGAAGAAATGCATCCACGTTTGAGGAACAAAAGGCAGGAGTGAAAACAAGCTCAAGAAGTTTAGGGCAGGCTGGACGTCAGTGCATGATGGATGGCTTATATACAGCCTCTGGCTCATGGTCACAGGCTGAGCACAGCCAGAATAGAGGTGACAGGTTGGGAGAATTAGAAAGGGATGAAGGCCTGCAAGTCATGCTCTGGACAAAAGCAAGTCCATTAGTTATCTAAAACAGGTACACATCAATAGGATGAGAGCTCACGAGGGGCCGAGCTGCAGGAAAGCAGTGAGCAGTGTGGCTACCACAGGTGAGAAAATATAAATGAGACACATAGGCTTTTAGCCTCAAAGCAAAGCCTTGCTGACAGTGTGTGGCCAAAAGTCAAATGTAAATAGATACTGATTTGTTAGGTTACAAGAATACATCAGTGACTGTCCTCGATGCCATTTGATACCTGGACATTTACAAGCATGTAGAAAATGTCAAAAAAATGACCGACAACAATGATCACAGCTTACCCCAGCCTGGAATCGGAGGTCAGCTTCACCAGAGGACCATCTGGAATTTTCTACGAGTGCCAGAAGGGGATGGATACCTGCTGGCTGATTGCTGAGCGAGCATAGCCATCAGTGATGCTCTTGGTTGAGGCAGGTGGCACCTCCTAGCAGAACTCAGAGAGTAAAAATAGCAATGCCACCTGTAAGTGTGGCTCTCCTCCATCTAC
This sequence comes from Murina feae, assembly GCA_004026665.1. Taxonomy (NCBI): domain Eukaryota; kingdom Metazoa; phylum Chordata; class Mammalia; order Chiroptera; family Vespertilionidae; genus Murina; species Murina feae. Next base: position 56,553 of record PVJC01005309.1, read on the forward strand.
TGACATTTGAGCCGTATCTCTATAGGAAGGCTGGGACTGAGCAAGCCCCACACCCAGTCTGGACGTGCTGCAGATCACCTGGTAGACATCCAGGAACTACTTCTGTGCTAGAAGGTCTTCCCTGTGCTCCCCGGGACTACACAATTGAAAATTCATGCCCAGTTATAAACACGGAATGGGGTTGCTCTCCTGAATGACTTGACTCTGGGTTTACTGTGCATGCGCTGTCTGGCCAGCTGCCCCAAATAGATGACTCTTATAACTGAGACAGCCAGGGACACAGCCCCTCACTCAAAATTCTCCTGAAGCTCAGGGATTTTCAACCGGCAATTCTAATGAAGATGGGTTCATACTGAAAATGTTGCTAGGTCGTTGCTCTGTGGAATTGAACTGACTGTGAACAATTTCTAAGAGAAAATGTTGAAGAGAGGCAATAGAATGCAATAAAACCTGAGCGCTAAAGATGAAATTCCATATGCACTGGAACAGAGACAGATGATGCGGTGGTCAGCTGAGTTTGCAGAATGGTTACTCAGAATTCCTGAAATGCTAAGGAACCGACAAGGATGCTTTCTAAATATAGAGCATTCCCTACAGACAAGCGATGGCCCAATAACATGGGAATTATGGGAGCCACACAGTTGAAAACCCATGTATAACTTAATAAAGTTAGCCCTTCATAAAGGCAGATTCCCAACAAGGAAATCAAAACAGCTGGGTAGCAGACGTTTAAAAGGAAACAGAGGAAAGAGTTGTGCTCCCCCCTAGACAGGAGCTAACATGGTTCTGAGGAGCCCCTGCAATAGCAGAGCATGACTAATGTACTAGTGATGCACCTCCATGGCATGCCAGCCAAGCTGTGCCACTCCATCCAGGGCCATGGGACGGGACGGTATGGATTAGAGCACCCACCCTCCACTGCTCCTCTCTTAGAAGGTCCTTTCTCACTAAACACTTCCTCCTTTCTTCTCACTAGATTCCCAGCTGTATTGCCCCTCAGAAAACAATAATAAATGCCTCGATCATGTTGATCAGCTTCCCCAAAATTTATAATTAATGTATCCTTCAAGTAAGCTCAAAGGCTCAGTTGGGCAAGAAACACTGCCTTTTTTTTTTTTTTCAGGCTGAAAAAAAGTATTATTTAACGGTGCACACATATATACCAGCTAATGGTGCTGCTACTCACAACTAGGCCCTCCCACACTCCTCCTCCAAAACAATGGAATATCCGCATGCCTGACGTACTCTACAGAAATGTGCAAGATAGCTGAGAGTATGATGAAAAGAGTGAAACCAAGTTTACGGAGCAGTCTTTTACAATCATTGGCTGAGAAAGAGCTGGCAAAATTATTCTAAGTCTGATTTCACTGACATACCAAATGCTGCGCATATTTTCATACTCAAGCTACCACATATCAGGAAAAGAGAGGAACATGTATTGAACACTCCTATGTATCTTGCAAATGATATCTATCACCTTCTCTCACTCAAATGTTATTGTAAGAGAATGCATTTTTCTGACTTTCTCATTCATTTTGTTGTAGTATAATTATTATTACTAGAGTGTTTAAGAGGCTGGATTGTAGAGGCATATTACTTAGGCTGGTATCCTTAATCTTCTACTTGCTAACTAAAAAAACTTTAAGTCACTAAAATTCCATATTCCTCTGTTTTCCCACATATAAATTGAGAATAAAAATAGTACCCATTCTATAAAACTGCATTATAAATTGCACAACTTATAATAAAGATTTAAGAGCAGTATATGGCACACCTGTTATTATTCCCTCTTTACATGTTCATTTCCTCAATTAGATTTTCTTTTGTCACTGATTATTACCTCTGGCTTCTATATGCCTGCCACTAAATGGGAACCAGTAAATATCTGGGGTGGATTTAATTTAATCCACAGCAGCCCTGTAAGGTAGAAATCATTGTCATTATTTTTGGAATATAACTGAGGAATTTTCATCTTCAAGAATAAAGTCAAATGGAAAACAGTATAAAAGTTCCTCAACAAATTAAAAACACAATTACCATATGATCCAGAAATTTCGCTTCTAACTATATGTCTGAAGGAAACGAAACCACCACCTCAAAGAGCTATCTGTATCCATATCCATTGCACCATTATTTACCAAAATCAAGACATGGAAACTACATAACTGCCCTCTGTTAGATAAAGAAAATGTGATACAATGAAATGTCATTCAGCCATAAGTAAGGAAACACTGACATTTGTGACAACATGGGTGGACTTTGAAGGCTTTATGTTAAGTGAATGTCAGACACAGAAAGACAAATATTGTGTTAATTAGTTTATATGGGGTAGCTAATTAAAAGCCAAAACTCAAAAACAACAGATTGGTGGTTACCAGAGGCAGCGGTGGGAGGCAGGGGAAAGGGTAAAGGTGATCAAAAAAGTACAAGCTTCCAGCTATAAGCAAGTTCTGAGTATATAATACACAGCATGGCGACTGTTGCTAATAAGACTGTATTATGCAAGGGAAAGTTGTTGAGACAGTAGATCTTAAAAGTTCAAGAAAAATTTCTGTAACTATGTAAGATGATGGATATTAACTAAATTTATTGTGGCGATCATCTCACAATATTTACATATAGTGAAGCTTTGGGCTGTGCACTTTAAACTAATACAGAGCTGCATGTCGAAAATAAAGAAATGCAGCTAGTTAGTGGCAGAATGGAGGTTTGACATCAATGGTCCATGCTTTCCCCACTGTACCTCACGGGGAAATGGGGTATAATGATGTAAGGCCCTGCTATTGAGAGACAACAGCATGAAAACTTCACTTGATAATGTCCAAGAAATGCCGTCCAGTACAAAGTGCATGTGTTTTTTTAATGTTCTGCTTCGTTTCAGAGATTCTCATTGTCATCCAGTAATTAGGTAGCTCATCCTCAGAGTTCTATTTCTAGCATTTGTTCTGTTGCTATAATGAGCACATCCAAGTGAAGTACAGTGAGAATCAGGGTTTCTCATAATGGCCTGTGGTTGAAAAAAGGAGAGACTATGGCGTGAAAAGGAAGGGCAGGAACAAAAGAAGACAA
>PVJC01005310.1:0-59610 GCA_004026665.1 Murina feae
CGCGCGCCTCCGTACCTCTGTACTTTGCTTCTGCTGCTGCTCTGAGTCTCAGACTCTTCTCTGGTTGTAGGATTTTCACTCAGCCAGCCGTCCTGTGGGTGCGTGTGGTGTCCGTGTGTTCTTTTCGCAGTTTTTCTGAAATAGTTGTTCACAGCTGCATATGCGGTGTCTACCCTATGCCGCCATCTTGTTTCTCCGGTCCATCCATGTTCTTGCAAATGGGTATGATTTCATTCTTTTTTATGACCAAATGATATTGCACTGTATATATGTACCACATCTTTATACAATTGTAAACTATCCAACTGGACACTTAGGTTGTGTCCTTATCTTGGTTATTGTAAATAATGCTGCAGTGAACATAGGAATGCATATATCTTTTCAAATTAGTGTTTTGGATTTCTTTGGATAAATATCCAGAAGTAAAATTGCTGGATCATCCTATTTTTAATTTTTTGAGGAACCTCCATACTGTTTTCCACAATGGCTGTATCAGTCTGCATTTCTACCATTAGTGTACAAGGGTTCGCTTTTCTCTACATTCTCACCAACACGTGTTTGTTGATTCACTGATGATAGCCATTCTAACATGAATAGAAAAGGTAAGTTTTTATGACATGTTACTTAGGGAAATTAGAATATGAAGATGTGTGGTAATATCTCATTGTGGTTTTAATTTGCATTTCTCTGGAAATTAGTGATGTTGACACAAATTTTAATCCCCCTAAACTGACAAGTTTTAAAAGCACTATTTTATGTTTCCCATGATGCAAGAGGAAAAGCACACGATTACTCTACCTCACAGAGCAAGTATCTATCATGAAAATTGTGAACTAACCTGGAAACAGATCGGAGGAGGGAGAAGTTTCATTAAAACAACAGCTGCAGGCGGTACTGGGAATACCCCACCGGGTACAGGGTGTAACCCTGGAGCTACAAGAGAAAGAAAAGTAAGAATCAGGCGGGATGGAAGAATTGTGTGCATTTAAGAGCTAACATAAGTAATTTGTACATAAAGATGTTCTATGTCTATGTTGCTTCTTTCTGGACATTTTAAAGTTGTGTTCAGGGCTTTACACATTTGAACAAACAACAGGGTGAGACAGTGAAAGCCGTCTTGACCCCATGGCAGAAGAGTAGACTTAGATGACTTTGCATAAGACGACCCAGTAATTTGTCAAAGACCATTTCTAAGCCTCACAAGTCATTTGTTCAGCAATCCTACTTATTAGTTATTCAACAACATATTTAATCATAAGGGGCTGGATCAAATAGGATCTAAAGGGACTACTGTCCATTAGTAAGTATAAATAATACCAAATAACATGACTGAAGTAAGTTCCCAGCTGTACAGACAGTCTGTGTGTAGCAGCATTTCTGAAAACTGTTTAAGTATCACTGTCAAAATGGGTTACTGGAATCTGGGCCATTGAGTTTTTTTGTTTGTTTTAAAGACATTCTTAACATAGTTCAAAGGTTACAGTCTAGTCATTTGTCATAGTGCCCCTAGTCTAATAGTGAACCTACAACGGAAAGGTCCCATTTCTTGCCCCCCACACCTCTGGGTTTAAATCAGTACTGGATCTAAAGTTATGGCTTACGTGCTAAATGTCGTGGCTGAAATGGAATCATCTGCTGGGTATCTGGTTTAGGGTATTCTGGTTTTCTATCCACTTCATCTTTCAGAACAGGCACTATAGAAGGAGCTACAACTGGGTCTGGAATTATAGCTGCTAGCTTAGCACGGGAGACATCCTGAAAATGCAGAACAGAGAATTCTAAACCTGAAAAAGGGACTTATAGAGTATAATTGTGTAATTCTACAGTCTTGAGGATACACGGAATAATTGGGTAAAAACCACAGAAGGAGAGAACGGAGAGGAATAATCAAGAACTTGCTGATGGTAAACATTGTTAAATACGCAACAAGGAAAGCTAAAAGGCGCTAAAGATTTGGTGTTTTTAACCTTACCAAACCCATTAAGAATCACCTTGGGGTGAGGAAAAATCATTTAGGACATTTGTTAGATAAACACGTCTTTTGTGGGTAAATATGTAAGACTGGGCACCAGGTACATACACGGGGGGTAATCTGGAAGAAACCCTGCGGCTTTAGGTACTTTCCTGACACCTCCCTTCCACTGGAATTAAACAACGTCCACTTAAGTGAAGAGGCTAGATTAAGTAAGGTCCTGCTTCATGAAAGCTAAAGTAAAGTTTATCATTGCTTACACTAGTTAAGATTTTAATGAAATAAAATATCCCCAACATACAATTACAGGAAGAAGGAACACTTATTGAGCGGCCACTATTTGTCAGATAATTCCGGCCCCTTATTTCTTTTTTAATGAGGCAGATAGTAACAACTCCATTTTAGTGAAGGGACTGGAAACTCGGAGACTCTGGTATTTCCAAGGTCAATACAGCCAAGTGGAGAGGACTGAGAGCACAGGCCTCTCTGACCTCAAACCCATTACAGTCTCCATTTTAGTATCTGGCGGTGTCCCACTAGGGCTGAGAAAAACTCGCCAAGGGAAGCCTTCTATTAGCAGATACTCCACCCCAGAGAAGTTCCTCTGCTACAGGCAACCTGTGTCACTCTACCTATCTGGAATCAAAGAGTCCTTTTGCCACCATCAGGGGATATACAAGCATTTCACTTTCTCAAATTCTGCCCACATGCAATTGGAGGCAAATCTAAATGAGTAGGCTGTTCGGGAATTACTCTTTTCTCACATTCCGTCTCTAACATGTTACACAGAAACACATTAATATTTCAAAAATAAAAGAGTAAACAGAGAAATATAAGATGGAAAATTAATATTCAAGATGTTCTACTTGGAGATAGCTCTTTATTAACTTCCCTAATTTCCATTTTCATCTTTGCAAAGTTGAGACTTTTTCTAATAAATTCACACAGTCTAAAATATCTTTGGCTTTTTATTGAGAAATAGTTAAATTAGAAGGAGAAATAGTTAAACTAGAAAAGGAACTTGGGATTGGCACAGAACTGGAACATTCATTAATAAAAAGGTCTGAAGTTTAATTATGAGTAATTTTTCTCAAATATTTCAACCTGGTTTGGACAGCAGACCAGATGAGCCCAGGCCAAAAGAAAGCAGCAAGGAAATGGAGAATGATGGTCAGGAATACCCTGATGCTGGCTGGATTAAAGGGACCAATCTAGGACTCTTCCCTTCGAATTTCCACCTTGTTCTTTGCTAAAATGACAGAGAAAAATCTATATTATCTATATTAATAAAAGAGTAATATGCTAATTAGAGCAGACATCTGGACGACCTTCCAGACATCCTTCTGGACAAAGCCACAGTGGCAGGGCCGAGGCAGAAGCAGTTAGGGGCGATCAGGCGGCAGGGGAGAGCAGTTAAAGGGATCAGGTTGGCAGGGCAGAGCAGTTATGGGGATCAGTTAGGGTGTTCAGGCAGGCAGGCAGGCAGAGGTAGTTAGGGGCAATCAGGCAGGCAGGTGAGTGGTTAGGAGCCAGCAGTCCCAAATTGCAAGAGGGATGTCTCCTGCAGAGACTGATCCTAAACCAACAGTTGGACATCTTCTGAGATTGGAGAGGGTGCAGGCTGGGCTGAGGGGAACACCCCCCCCACCCTCCCATGCACAAATTTTGTGTACTGGGCCTCTAGTCAAGAAATAATACAACAATGGTTTTCTCAACAAGGGCTATTTCTGAGGCTGTGTGAACATTATTTTTTCCTCTTGGTTGGAACAGGTTCAGGTAGCCAGATTTGTTTTCTTATGACTCGGTGGTCTATATAGAGGAGTTCCATTCCTAGATAAGCTAATTTCCTCAAGGGCTCTGTGGAAGGATTGATGTTTCAAAGATATAGATCCCTTAAGGAAATTTACTGATTTAACAAACTGTAATATTTCTTCATTGTACCTACTAATATGTAATAGGAGCTACATTTGGTATACATTCAGTTTTAAGAACTATTGAGGAAAAAATGTAATACCTAAGATGACAGTCATATTTTTTTTTCTTTTCCTTCCCTCTCAACCCTTCCATCTATCTGCCCATTAGACATAGGGCACTGACAATGTCAGGGAATGAAAGTATTTGTTAAATTTCATTTTTTTTCAGTACTTTTTTTTTTTTAATCCTCACTCGAGGATATGTTTACTGATTTTTAGAAAGAGAAAAAGGGAGAGAAAGAGAAACATTGATGGGTTGCCTGCTGAACGCACCCTGACTGGGGATCAAACCTGCAACCTAGGTATGTACCCAGACTGGGAATCGAACCCACCACCTTTTGGTGTACAAGACAACACTCCAACCAACTAAGCCATTCGACCAGGGCAGTACATTTGATACTCAGTGTTTCATAAACCCAAGAAAATTCCTTGAACTATTTTTTTGTTTTGTTTTCTGCAAATCTATTCTAAAACTAAATTAATTTCTACTTCAGCATTTAGAGTGAAGTTTATCCATTGTGTTCCAAAACATTGGAAAAGTAAGGATACTATACACATCTTGACCCTAAGTACATACCTTATAACCAAGTGCTTTTAGTTCACTTGCAGAGCAAGGATATAAATCCATGAACTTGTATCTATCTACCAGTAAAGCTGTTTCTTTGCCTTCATACTCTTCCTTGAATGCTGTAAACCGTCTTTTCTCCACTTTGAGTATACTAGCTAGATCACCAATATTACTTTCAAAAGCTAGAAATCGGGCCCAGATTTCTCTGTAAGAAAATAAATATAATCAATACTTAATTGTTCTGGGTTTGGGGCAGGAAATCCATTTATTTAAAAAAAGCCTTAAGCTCCCCTCTCCCTTTTAAAAATTATGTCTCTTCTTTATTATAAAGACTTCCAAATTATAGAAAAATAGAATAGTGCAATAAATATATCATTACCTAATTACCTAGATTTAATCATTACTAATATTTTGCCATATTTGCTTATCTTGCTTTTATTTAAGTATTTGAAAGTAAATTATAGACATTATAATATTTCACCCTAAATACTTTTATATTTAAGCTCTGTTGTGATTTTTTTACTTATTAGGATAACTTCCTATTCTATGTGGTCAATAAGACAGATATTTACCCTGGAAAAGGTAAACTCCAGGTAGAAGAGCTAAAAAAAGAATCTGGACAGATTTCCAATTTCTTCTGAATAATGTGGCTTCACCTTTGCTGAGTGGCATGAATTACAACATAGAATGCATTCTTCATTCAATTTTATGAATAAAAATATAAAAGCTCTCTATTTTTCCCATTAATATGGATCACTGAGGATCAATTTATGTCTCACTACTATTCTAACAGCCAAAATTAATTCTCTGAGGCTCCAGTGTCATTAAGAGCCACTGTACTAAAGTAATATTCCGAATACCTATTATATACCAGGTATAAACTATCACAAAAATCCGATACTGGTAGATATTATTGTTACTCGATGGGAAAGTAAGGATTGGCAAGGTTATGGGATCTGCCCAGAGTGTAGTTAGCTAAGCTGGAATTAGAACCCAAAACTTCAAAGCCTTACTATTTCCACTATATCACTACTTCACATTGTTCCTCTGTTTGATAAAACTGATAGAGGTAAAACCATAAATCAGGAATATAATGTGTTAAACAAACTTGCAATCTATAAGAATCTTTGCTCTAAAGGGAGATAAAATTTCAGAATACTTATTTATTCAGATCAATTTCTAAGGATATAGTAAACTAGAAAAATACATTAGAATAGTCAGTAATAAACTGCTGAGGCTTCTCTCAAACAATTCTGATCAGTATGCAAACACTAAAAATGTATCTTTAAGAACTAAACAATTTTTTTTTAATTATCTTAAACAGGTATGAAAATATTGCAGGTGGGCATTTGTAAGTTAAGCTTTGAGAGAGATGGGAAATTTCTCTTGAAATTTATACTCAACAAGCAAATGTTCATTCCATAGATCACAATTCAAGTATGCAAGCCACATTAGGACCTGACCGATAAGTTTTCATGATGGCTTACCCTGACTTCTCAGGCGGAAGGCTTCCAGATGTTAAAACGCGTTCAAACAGAACTCGGGTATTATTGTCCTCTAGGATAAAAGAGTTTTTAAATATTAAAAAAATTGTGTTTCACCATTCAGCAGTGTATTTGCACATGCATTAACTATTATCACAAGCAATTTTTATAGATGCGGGAACTTGAGGTTCACAAAACTAAGGTAGTTGATCTGGTTCACTGTTACTGAGTAACCAAGCTATAACTTGAAACCAAGTCTTTTTACCTGTAGCTCAGCCCTCCTTGCAGTTGTAATGTAAAACTATCACAGGTCTAAGCCTGCCATCATTTGCCTTTAAAAATAATGAAAATTACATATCTGCTGACATTAGAAGTGTCAGACGGTTATTTTTAAATACAATGAATGGGAAGGATGGCAAGCTCAAACTGAGATATAATTGAGTTTCTTATTCTGCAACATCAGGACTACTCTGTATTTAGGTTTTAATTCCTGTATAGGTACAATAATATCTAGACTGGTAGACAAATAGGCAATTGGAAAATGAATTAAGAATGAGGAGAACATGCCCCACTCTTTTCTCCTCTTTTGCCCCAACTTGAAAAGAAAAGTCACACACTGGCCCAGGCTCCCAAGCTTCCCAAAAGTTTGTCTCTTTGCACTGTGCTCCCTGGAGCCAGTTGGGGCGGGGGAAGTGGGGGCAGGAGAGGGCCCCGCTGCCCACATCCCTTTCTCATGCCCAGGGTGGCAGCAGTATGGCAGGTGCCTGCCAGGGTAGCATGAGCTCCGCTGTACTGTAAAGAGTGGCAAGTAATCTTGCATTATATTCTTCTTGCTGTGCCCCACACTTTGCTTTAGGCACACTTTTTACCATTCCCTATAACTTCCCACTGCTCGCTTTATGTTCTCTGCCCAGAATAACACATTTTCCTCTCTTTACCTTCACGACCCATCTTGTATTCCCTTCTTTATGACACCCTCTAGAAAGCATTGCCCAACAGAAATATGATGCAAGCCAAATATATAATGTAAATTTTCTGCTAGCCACATTTAAAAGAGTAAAAACATCCCACCCGTGTGGCTTAGTTGGCTGAGCATCATCCCATGCCTTAGAGGTTGTTGGCTCAGGGCACATGCCTGGGGTATGGGCTGGATCCCCAGTAGGAAGCATGCAGGAGGCAGCGAATAGATGTTTTTCTCTTATCAATATTTCTATCTCTCCCTCTCCTCTCTCTCAGAAAATAAATAAATAAAACAGTAAAAATGGTGGGATTTACTTTAATATATCTAAACTAGGGGCCCAGTGCACAAAAATTTGTGCACTTGGGGTGTCCCTCAGCCTGGCCTGGGCCCTCTCGCAGTCTGGGACCCCTCAGGGGATGTCCACCTGCTGGCGTGCCTGGCCAGCCTGGGTGAGAGGCTGATGGCTGTTTGCAGGCTGGCCAAGCCCCCCAGTGGGGACCCTCACCCCAAGGGGGTGTGGCCAGACTGGGTGAGGGGCTGAGGGCCATTTTAAGGCTGCCCACAGTCCCTTCAGGGTTCGGGTCCCTACTGGGGTGCCTGGCCAGCCTGAGTGAGCAGCTGAGGACTATTTTCAGGCTGCCCACAGTCCCTTCAGGGTTAGGGTCCCTACTGGGGAGCCTGGCAGCCTGGGTAAGGGGCTGATGGCTGTTTGCAGGCTGGCCACAGCTCCCACTGACCCAAGTCCCAGTGAGGCTGGCTGGAATCAGGTTTCTGGGGTTTATTTATCTTCTATAATTGAAACTTTGTTGCCTTGAGCAGAAGGCCACAGCCAGCCTAGGCAGGCAATTTCCTCCATCACTGGTGAAACGAAGCCTCCTGTTTGCTTTAGCTCTGCGGCTTCTATAATTGAAACTTTGTTGCCTTGAGCAGAGGCCCAGCCGGCCTAGGCAGGCAGTTTCCTCCATCACTGGTGCAACTGAAGCCTCCTGTTTGCTCTAGCTCTGTGGCTGCCGGCTGCCATGTTGGCTGGGTTAATTTGCATACAGCCGCTCTGGTTGGCTGGTGGGCATGGCTTAGGTGTAACAGAGTGAGGGTCAATTTGCATATTACTCTTTTATTAGATTAGATTATTATCATTTTAACATGCAATGTGAAAAATTAAGATATTTTCCCGTTTTCTTTTCTCCATACTAACTTTGAAATCTGATATTTTTATCCTTGCACCACATTTCATTTTGACCTGACTGCACTGCAAGTGCTCAAAACTCAGTAGTTTAATGGTTACCATAATAGCACAGCATAGCTCTAGAACTTAAATTATACTCTCCTCTCTATGCCTCCAAAGTACTTCACTCAGGGCTCTATTACAGAATTTAGCACATTTTTTATGATTGCCACCATATCCTAAGTAGTTAACATTTATATATAGCATGCTTACCACATCCATATAAAAGTCAAAACTTCATATAATCCTCTCAACTTATCATATAAAAGGTACTTACTATGACTGTTCTGCAGGTGAGAAACCCGAAACAAGTTCATACACCTAATCCCAGAACTCATGCTTTAATTAAGGACCAAATAATGATGCAATTATGTTTACACATATGATTCCCCCATGAAAATGCTCTGAGGGGAAGAATGGAGTCCTATTCACTTTTCTACTCCCAGGCCCTAGTAACAAGAAGGTACTGAATAAATAATGGATAGATGAATGGATGAATAAATGAATGGTAGACTATCTAAAACACTGAGGCTGGAAGACAAAAATGCCTACCTACATCAGATATTGTCCTCAATTTTAGAATAGCAAATATTATACATACTAGTAACTATTCTAAAAAAAAAATCAAGCAAAATAGTTAAAAATTAGTGAGGAACATTAATCATACAAGAAAAAAAATTAATTAAATGCTCCACTGTCTCACTTTTTGAAGTTAAGTCCTTTTCCAGAGTGTAGAATCACTAAGCTGAAATACAAAATCATATATAAGTTGTATTCTTTTCTACTATTTAGGAATACAGAATGTTATATATTTCCTGAAACTATCATTAAAATCATTGGTCAATACCTGTGATATCTAATTCTGTAATCATTCACATGGCATATATTTGTATATTTCTTTCTTAAATCAATTTTTATGATACCAGTTTTTAGTCAAAACCTATCCTGGGCTGTGGGTAACTGGACTAAATGAGATACACATGTACAGTATATATGAATACCCTAGCTCAGTGCCTGATATAAGACAGGAACTCAACAATGGATGGCCATTATTATTATTACAATAGAACAGGGAAATAAAAATAAAGATGCTAAATAAACATAATATTTGGTTTTGAAGTTGGTTCCCCAGGGGCCTCAATGCATTTTACTTTACTACTTGGGCACCTTTGAGTTTTGGTGGCTATAGTTTTTGTCTGTCCTGTCCTATCACCCCTTACCTCTTTCCCCTCACAAGAGACAATTTACCCAGAGTCATCAGAGATGAGCATGGGTAACTCTGTCTCCAACTTTAAATATATAGCTTTATCCTACTACTGATGGGAATTTACTGATGATGCATTGAAGACCAAGTCAAAAGGCACCTTACCATTTCTCAATAAATATAAATTATTGGTTGACAGGCCAGAAATATTTCCTAAGTGACTATCAAGTGCCTGATTCTGGTGTGATAACATGATTATAATACATTGAGAAGGAAAAAATCCAGCAACATAATTTCAGAGAATGACATTGATGGCTTAATATTATATAATCGTTATAGATCTACTTACCATTGAGGTGAGAAAGATAGTCAATATAGGCTAGAACATATTCTGGAATGTCTCCATATTTCTTTAGCCCCAGCTCAAAAATCTTAAAGGCAACAGATTTGTCCTAGAAATAAAGAGAGGAAAATACTGATTTCTATGAAGTGTCAGACAAAATACTCAAAAGGATATTAAAACTACAGTACCTAAATGTGACAAGTTACATTAAGAATTAAAATGTAGGGAGAAACCAAGATGGCGGCATAGGTAAACACCTGAATTGACTGCCTGACACAACCATTTCAAAACCACAACGAAAAGAAAAAACGGACACCACCCAGAACCACAGGAAGACTGGCTGAGTGAAAATTCTACAACTAGAAAGAGACTGAGACTCAGAGGAACTGCAGAAGCAAAGTACGGAGGTACAGAGGTGCGTGCGCGGGGCCCGGGGAGTGGGCTGGCGATGGAAAACGCGGTTCTTTTTCAATCCAAGGGAGCCACAAGTTCCCAGCGGCTCTGAACTCCAGTTCCAGGTGAGTTTCTGGGGACCCAGACTCATACCTGGAGAAGTTGGACTGACTGGCACCAGGAGGAAATCCAAAGTGGGTTTCTCTCGGCGTTGCTTGCAGCGATTACCGTGGGACATAGAGACCCGGTGTCTCTTAACGCAGGGCTGAGAATCAGCCATAGCTGACTCCCCGATGCCCTACCCCTCCCAAGCTGCACACAGAGGCTTTTGCATATAAAAGGCTAAGTAGCCTCAGGCAAAGGCTAAAATAGCACCTCCTTAGAGATACAAGAGCCAGTGTACCCAGTGGTCAGTGTGGTACCATCCTAAATACAACTCCTCAGATTCATAAGGGACACATTCAGGGGGCAGACTCAGTGAGCACCAAAGCCCCACTGAAACAACTCTTGCCCCATAAGGGTGTCTCCAGCACAGAAGTTCTCCCACTGTAGACACAGCTGACTCTCATAACCAAGTGGCTTGGAGGTCAATTACTCTCAGTGATCACCTAACACAGAAAGCCACTCTATTAACTCAGGGAAGCAGCCAAAATGCAGAGACGAAGAAACAGGTCACAAATGACAGAAATGGAGGAAAACAAATGACTGGATATAGAGTTCAAAACCACGGTTATCATGTTTTTCAAGAATTTTCTTGAGACTGCTGATAAATTTAGTGAGACCCTTGAGGATATGAAAAAGGACCAGCTAGAAATCAAGCATACATGGACTGAAATAAAGAATAATACACAGAGATCCAACAGCAGACTAGAGTGCAAGAATCAAGTCAGAGATTTGAAATATGAAGAAGCAAAAAACACCCAATTGGAAAAGCCAACAGAAAAAATAATCCAAAAATATGAAGACAGTGTAAGGAGCCTCTGGGATAACTTCAAGCATACCAACATCAGAATTATAGAGGTGCCAGAAGAAGAGAGAGAGCAAGATATTGAAAACCTATTTGAAGAAATAATGGCAGAAAACTTCCCCTTACCTGGTGAAAGAAATAGACTTCCAAGTCCCGGAAGCACAGAGAACCCCAAAAAAAGGAATCCAAAGAGGACCACACCAAGACACATCATAATTAAAATGCCAAGAGCAAAAGACAAGGAGAGAATCTTAAAAGCTGCAAGAGAAAAGCAGTCAGTTACCTACAAGGGGGTACCCATACGACTGTCAGCTGATTTCTCAACAGAAACTTTGCAGGCCAGAAGGGAGTGGCAAGAAATATTCAAAGTGATGAACAGCAAGAACCTACAACCAAGATTACTTTCCAAGCAAAGCTATCATTCAGAAGTGAAGGTCAGATAAAGAGCTTCACTGACAAGAAAAAGCTAAAGGAGTTCATCACCACCCAACCAGTAATATAATAAATGCTGAAAGGTATCCTTTGAGAAGAGGAGGAAGAAGAAGATAAAAATTATGAACAACAAATACATATCTATCAACAAGTGAATCTAAAAATCAAGTGAATAAAAAATCTGATGAACAGAATAAACTGGTGAATAGAATAGAATCAGAGGCATAGAAAGTGAGTGGACTGACATTTTTTGGGGGGAAAGGGTGTTGGGGGTGCGGGAAGAGACTGGACAATAATCGTACACCTATGGATGAGGACAGCGGGTGGGTAAGGACAGAGGGTGGGGTGGGAACTGGGAGGTGGGGAACTATGAGGGGGGAAAAGGAACAACTGTAATAATCTAAACAATAAAGATTAAAAAAAAGAAAAGAATTAAAATGTAGCCCTGCCCATGTGGCTCAGTGGTTGAGCATCGACCTATGAATCAGGAGGTCATAGTTCGATTCCCGTTCAAGGCACATGCCCAAGTTGGGTGCTCGATCCCCATAGGGGGCTTGCAGGAGGCAGAGGGTCGAGGATTCTCATCATTGATGTTACTATCGCTCTCCCTTCTCCTAAATCAGTAAAAAAATATTTTTAAAAAAGAGAAATAAAATGGAAATTAATACCATTTTAAGTAAAAATTACTGTGCTAAAAACCACGCAAGGGGGTTTAGATTCAGAAATATGAAGTTTAATAAGGTAGAAATGAGCAGGCAGTGGGGGTTTGGGTTGATGCTCCATGTAATTGCAGATTAGCATTAAGACTTCCTTTATGCCCTAGCTGGTTTCACTCAGTGGATAGAGCTTTGGCCTGCGGACTGAAGGGTTCCAAGTTTGATTCCAGTCAAGGGCATATGCCTGGGTTGCAGGCTTGATTCCCTGCAGGCTGCACGCCCCCTACAGGAAGCAGCCAATCAATGATTCTCTCTCACTGATGTTTCTATCTCCCTCTTCCTCTTCCTTCCTGTCTAAAATTAATAATAATAATATATTTTTTAAAACAAGACTTCTTTTATGACAAGAGCAATTGAACCCTAATGACAGGAACTTTGACTACCTTTCTTTCAATTAAGTAACTCATGAAGGAAATTATATCGTCATTATATTTTATTTCAGTACTTACTTTACTACAGTAATACTCCATGAGTGCTGCAGTAACATAGACATGATGGCGGGTTCTGGTATCTTCTCTTGCTTTTTTAAATATCATTCTTCCAGATTTGATACCTTCTGCTCTTCTTGCAAATTTCATATATTGGATATATACCTATGTAAAACAAGTATTTGTGTTCTATTAATAAGGCAGCAGAATGTGATCTGTGTAGTGTTTGAAACTGGCTTATGTTATTTTAATATTAATATATTTTCTGTATAAAAAAGGATAAATCTTGAATAACCAAGAAATCAGAAAGTAAGATTATAGACATTGCACTATTTAAATCCATGAGCAAATTTGTTCCAGTATTAAAGATGCATACATATTATTTTTTAAAAATTGAGATATAATTCACATACCAAAAAATTCACCCTTTAATGGTATAATTAATTCAATGAGTTTTTTTACAAGATTGTACACTTATTACCACTATGTAATTCCAGATCATGCAAATTAGTAACTAAGGAATTTGTTAATTTCTCTATTAACAAATAAAAATGAAGCTACTAGAAAACACTCCATTAGTGACTACCACCTAGAAAACTCAAGTTTTTATCTAATTCAACCATGCTTAAAATATATGTTTAATTTCACTCTTTGCGGGGGAGGAGGTAGTTTTATAACTTTAGTAAACAATCAGCAGTTAGTTTTCAGCCACATTAAATATTTACAGATTTTTAAAAGTGGTGACAGGTACATAGGTGACCAACAGATCGAGCTTCTTTGGTGAATCGTCATCCTCATTACGTTTTCTGAACCCCACATCCAGATATAGCATGGGGCATTCCTTATTACTTAGTCCCAGACAGCTATGTTCAGCGTGGTGTCCGTGCATACTTCTGGAGTTTCCATCTCCTTCAGGGCAGGTTTCCGGATCTCTGAAGCCCACTCCATGCACGCACTGTGAATGCTGATGGCATATTCTCTGGCCACCTTGTTGATGGCAGAATAGCCCTTCTTCTTCTCACCACCTTTCTGTGGGAGCCATTATACTGGGCCCTAGTTGGAAAGCCTTTACATTTCCTTAATTTATTGCTGTAAAAGCCCACTATTATTTTCCAAAGACCAGTAATGTAACTTAATAAGCCGTTTTAAACTATTTATGAGCCATTTTATACTCAGCACCTACTGAGTGCCCAACACATGATGAGTATGTGATATCTGTTCAATGAGCAAATGTCTCTGGGTGATGAGTAAGGTCCTAATTTGCCCAGTTTTGATGATGTCAAACTGTTGTTACCCAGTTTTTACAAGTGGATGAATAAAGTAACAAAGAAAAAGTTTACCCAATTTGTCGTTATTCTGCTGGAATCTAGCACAGGCAGTCTGCTAAATGAGTTTTAAAATGATTATTAGAGGTCCTGGGTTTGATTCCAGTCAAGAACACATGCCTGGTTGCAGGCTGGATCCCCAGTGGGGAGCAAGCAGGAGGCAGCATGATCAGTGATTCTCATCATTGATGTTTCTCTCTCTCTCCCTCTCCCTTCCTCTCTGAACTCAATAAAAATATGTTTAAAAAATGATTATTAAATGCCAGCAATTAGAATAGTGGAAAGCCAATATAAACAAACAAAAAAGCATAGAGCTGTAGCTGACTTGTGGCAGAGGGTCTAGAGTCCCACACACTGGCCCGTCCCCTTCCCCTCCCACTGAAAGAGCTCCGTGGTACTTTTACGAAACTCAGGACTTTGAAAACCATTATTACAGAGCAGTATTCAGGACAAACTGAGTTTCTCAGGACACTTGTTTCTCCTGCCTCCATTTATTTAAAAATAAGTATTATTATGCCACAATTATGTGGCATAAATGGCTCTAACCACGATCACAATGAAGGTGTTAGAGAAAGTGCCACAGTAGCTACGCCATATTGCTGCATTAAAAAAAAAAGAAGACTGAGTAGAGAACAGATCAGTAACTGCCAGTCGTTGGGAAAAAAGGAGGATTGACTACAATTGGTTCACATGAGAGAATGTTAGAGAGCGACTTAAGTATTTTATATTTAATTGTGATGGACAAATGTCACTGGATGATGATTCCCACGATTCATCATTATGATGGTCCTATGATTCAATGTTATTGGTCAAGATCCATAGAACTAAACATTAAAAAGTGAAATTTGTTGTATGAACATAAATTTTTGTTTTTTAAAGCAGACTGCAAAGGTGGGAAATAGATTTGTAATGTACTCACCAAGGTGGGGTCAATATCCTCAATTGCCAAAAGTCTGTTATATATACTGTGAACTTTCTCATACTTCATGCGACTCTGAGGTGGTAGAGAAGAAGTGGATATGAATACGTACTCTAAACAAGCACAATCAGAGCTCTGAGGAGTCCAGAGGCTGCACCCCGCAATGGCACCTGCTTTCAGCATGAATATGTAATGAGCTAAGGACTAATAAATGTTCATTTTCATGAATATGTAATGAGCTAAGGGCTAATAAATGTTCATTTTGTATTATCTTTGTCCACCAAAAGCAATATTCTAGGCAAAGAGGCAGTCAGAAAATAATTCAGACCTGCAGTAAAAAATTCAATTATAAGAAAGTTCTAAATATTTTTTTACTCACCTCTTCATAATCTGCATATGCAAAATACAGAAGCATATTCTTTTTTAATAAAGTGCTTATGGCTCTTTCATATATATTAGCAGCTTCATCACTAAATAGTTTGGCATTATTCATGTCCTAAGAGAAAAAAACGAAAGAAAAGTTCACTATAGTAATGTTAATATAGTTGAAAGAGAATAGAATACACACACACACTCATATGGACACATATGCATTTCTGGATTTTAAAAATATTTCAAAGACTCGTTCCATTATTTTAACAGAAAAATCATAAAATACTCTAAATGATTCATCACTGTAATACCTTAAAAAATAGCTAGTATATTTTAATTCTGACTAAGGTAGTCTAATTATATAAAAGTGTCACTAAGATTCATATTGACATAAATTAAAGTTTTCCACACTTATTCTTTATTACCAAAATTTTGTTAGTCCTCTCCTGAGGATATTTTTTCCATTGACTTTTAAAGGGAGCAGAAGAGGGGAGGGGCAGGAGAGAGAGCGAAACATCAATTGCCAGTTGCCTCCTGCATGCACTCTCACCAAAGCCAGGGATCGAACCTGCAACCCAGGTGTATGTGCCCTTGACCAGGAATCGAACCCAAGACCCTCCAGTGTGTGAGCTGACGTTCTAATCACTGAGCGGCAGTGGCCAGGGCTCAGTTCTATATTTAGCAAATTATTACTATGCCAAAACCATGGAAAGACAAAAAGGCACCAAAAGGAATACTCACCCCCTTCTCTGCTAGCAGTTTACTTGATTGCTCAAGGTACTGGGCAGCTTCATACCAAATATCAGGGTGATGGCCCAGCACAAGCAGACACTGTTCATAAGCAAACATAACTAAGGAAAGACAGTCACACATTCAATTAAAATAAATATTTTTGAAACTATCAATACAAGCATCACAATTAAATTATTAGGCTAAGGCAATGCACTCAATAATGTATGGTAATTGGAAATAAAAAGCTTTAGTGATTTCTGGCACCATCATCATTCCAAGCCCCATCCATCATTAAGTTAATATTTATTGAACACCAACTATATGCTAGGAATATAAAAAACACCATGAACACACCAGTGAATCTAAGACTTCCTATACTCAAAATGTACTAAGTATTGTGGTTAGGGAAGTACAGGGTACTCCTGAAACGTACAGCAGTGGGACTTAACATAGTTTAGGGACTCAAGGAAGGCTTCGCTAAGGAACTGACATCTAAAGCGAAACCTGAAGAAGGGATAGAAGCTGGTCAGATGAGACAGTAAGTGGAGTGCAGGACTGTCAGGAGTAGGTGGGAATGCAAGGCAAGATTGAAGAATTTTTTAAAGTTCCAAATTCTAGTTCTGGTAGTGGCAGAGGAGTTTGTATCAGATTAACTCTCCCAAAAATGAAATTCATAAACTGAAAAATACAAAAGCAACTATTTAAAAGCACTAGAGAATGACCAAAAGAACAGAAACCAGAGAAGACTGAGCCCTTGAAAAATCAGAGCCACACTGAGGAGATCCATATTTAATATGGCTTTCCCCCTCAAGGACATATCATAATATGTTGTATTATGTGTATAGTGTGTATAGTTCTGGGATAGCTAGGACTCAAGTCAAATGCTGAAGATTTACTGGCTTGAGATAAGTAAGATGGAATTCTGAGCTATCAGAGCAGTTGAAAATTAAGGGAGAAATTCCCCAAAAGAGAGCTATAGAAGGTAGAGCCTGAAAATCTGGGCATACATACATGCCCTCAAATCTTTAGCTGATACCCCAAATAGACATGCATAAGAAAGAATACACTGAGAGAGCACTTAAATGTAATAAGTAGAAAGCAAAGCTGAAGGTTTAAAGAGCTGAGTAGATATCACTGAAGCTGCCCACTGTATTGGAGACCAAGTTTGGAATTGAGACCCATCAGGTTTTACGGACTGGGTAAACACCTTATACTTTCCATATGTCCCTTGCCCTAGCCAGTTTGGCTCAGTGGATAGAGCATCGACCTGTGGACTGAAGGGTCCCAGGTTTGATCCCCAGTAGGAGGTGTGAAAGAGACAGCCATCAATGATGCTCTCTCATCATTGATGTTTCTCCTTCCCTCTCCCTCCCTCTCTGAAAAAAAAAAAAAGACTATGTCCCCTATGTCACAGGACTAAGAGATTTACCCTGAGATTAAGGGCAAACGTAAAACAGACCCATCTTAGTATAAAACCAAGTCGCTACCAAGTCCAGGTGATCTGCCAGTAACTTAACTCCATGCTAAACTCAACATTCCTCATAGGATGATAATGAAATCCAACTTTACACTGTTTTACTTGTACATCTGTACAATGTCCAAAAAAAGTGTGACCCACAGTCAAGAGAGAAGGAAATCAATCCCATGATAGTCCAGATGTTGAATTAGCATACGAGGATTTTATAACTACAGTTATAAATATGCTTAATGATTTAAAGAAAAAGATTGTAATGTACACGGAACTGCAACTATAAAAAAAACAAAAATTTATAGAATGGAAATCTATAAAACTGAAAAATAAAATATCTGAAATGAAGAATTCACTAGATGGACTTAACAGTAGACTGGATATGATAAAACAAAGCTCAGTGAACAAGGAGATAGATCTATACAAATTACTAAATCTGAAAAACATAAGAGAAAAAAAGGCAGGTTAAAAAACAACCTCAGGCCCCAGCCAGTTTGGCTCAGTGGATAGAGCGTCGGCCTGCAGACCAAAGGGTCCCAGGTCTGATTCCGGACAAGGGCACATGCCTGGGTTGCAGACTCAGTCCAATGTGCAGGAGGGCAGTCAATCAATGATTCCCTCTCATTATTGATGTCTCTATCTATCTCTTCCTCTCCCTTCCTCTCTAAAAGCAATAAAATATATTTAAAAAGAAACAAAACAGCCTCAGTATCCTAAGATAATATTAAGTGGCATAACATGCATGTAACTGGAATCCCAGAAGGGTTAATCTTATTACCTCTTTTTGTTATAAGGGTCTGATCTTCTGTACGAAGAGGGTTGCTCTTTTCCCACTGTATGTATTTCTTCCACATATCTACCTGCTGAGCTTCTTGAGGAGTATTCTGAGGAGGCACTGAGGGAGCATTGCGATCCAAACCTTTCATTACTGTCTCATATTCCTAGACAACAAGCATTTAGCATTCTATGGTAAGCATAGGAACAACTCAAATATACAAAATGTTGATCAGTTTGAAATAATTTGCTAAAATGTCAATTTATTCCAAATACCACTTTAATATAATCTAAATATTGAAAATCAGGGAGAAAGATTACAACAAGTTACTTCCCAAGAACAGGTTATCAGGACCGGGTGAAAAGAACACCCTTGGTCTATGGAGGTAACTTAGGAGGTCACTCTCCAGGACAGAGCATGATTGATGACCTGGTGGCATCATTACTGCCATCTTGGGAGAAACTGTGTCTTCTTAATATAATTTTATCACTAGGCTATTTTCCCTAACTCCTCACGGTGTCAATTAGTGAAAAGCTATGTTCACAAGACAAGTCTATCTTTCAGAGCTATTATTAGACAACAGAGTAATACAGTATGCAGATATGCATGAGCAAATAGTAGGGAAGGATAAGAACTTCATCAATTAGAGGTAGAACCTTGTCTCTACGACCAGTTTCTATATTAAAAAGTTTTCTTCCAAACTCAACTTATCCTCTTTTGCCCTTTAACATGTGTGTGAAGAGGTATTGCATTTGCAGTGGCGGGCAAGAAGAGGTCACTGGGGGAAGGAAGGAGACATGTAATACTTTCAACAGTAAATAATTATTTTTTTAAAAAAGAAGTATTTCATTTCAAATATGTCATCTGCTCAGACAATGCAACTATTTGTCATTAAGATTTCTAATAATTGAAAATATGAAGAATAATACCAGACAGGAAAAGCTCTTGTGTAAGTAACATACTCATAACAATCATTACAATAAGTGGCCTGATAAAATTTCATACCTTTGCTACACGCCTAGCATTCATGTAATCTCTACTCCGATCTTCAATCATTTTTTTAGCTAAATGAATATTGATACCCTAAGAAAAGAAAACATGCTTTAAATTAACTATACTTTCATATTAGCACAATATAGTTACATTTATTCATGTACTAAATTATTTTAAATTTCTTATTTTAAAAGATTTTTTGTTTGTTAATAAAATAAAGGTTCAATCACATTATATGCTTCAGAGATCAAGGAAGATGTGCTAAAGTCTGATATAAACTGGCAGTAAATTTCCATAGATCAGGAATTTCTAACATTAGGGAATGATTTGGAGAGGATACAAATTCTATTTCATATACAATTTTAATAATAAAGAATGATGTACAGATTCATCTGAGAGAATAGCTGTGGATTAATCTTGAAAAGTACTTTTCTAAGTCTTCATAACTTGCAAAATAACTGCAGGGGAAAAAGAAAAAAAAAAAAAAGAAATGCAATGGTAGAAGTAGACATAAACATTATCGTTCATGTCCAGCAGATCCCAAAGAGTAGTTCAAGAAACTCTGGCTTCCAAGACCCTTTCAGTGAGGTGCATCAGTTAGAAACAATTTTCATATAATACTAAGACATCATTTGCCTCTCTTACAAGTGGAGCTTTTCAGAGACTATGTGACAATCAATATTATAAAAGACTGAATTTAGAAGCAGATATAATCTAGCTGTCTTCTATTAAGCTCGATATTAAAGAAATTTGAAAAAACAAAACAATGCCAATCTTCTTACTAAATTTTTTCTTGTTTTGGAAATTACAGTTTGTTACAATACTATTTATGTTAAAATGTAAGGAGTTTATTGTTGTAAAATTTAAATGATTAAAAAGTATCTTAAAATTTCTCACTTTTAATGTTAATATGCAAAATATGATATATAAAACCCATATTAAAATTAAAAGTTCTTTGTAGTCGTCAATACTTTTTAAAATCCCCACAACAAAAAGTTAGCGAGCTGCTGTTCGTATGTATGAGGGAATGATGTTATCACTCTACATAGCTCCTCCAAATCACAGTGGACATGTGAGGAACTTTCTTTTAATGATGAAGCTTACTTGGCATGTATGTTTACTTATTAGCTCAGACGATTAAAGCACACGCCAATAAGCCAACAATCTTGGGTGGCAGTTCCACATATCACAAACGCAAGCCAACAATCTATAGCTTAGTAAAAGAGGCGTGTTGCAACTGATCACTACTATTGGAAACACAATTCTAAAAAGGTACCATTTCATAAGGGGTCAAGGTTGGGTATAGTTTAACAATTAATAAAATGGGTTTTGTTAGAATTTTAATTTTTCCAGAGTAGTCTTTAAAAAATAATGAGTTTCTCAAAACCTTGCAAAAACGTCAGAAGTGGTTCTTTCATTACAATCAACATAAAAACAGACATGCGCAGCACTCATATGCAGGTACCTAATATCAGAGAGGCTAGAATCCACAGACCCACAATGTATTAAAATTAAAATTAAAATGGTGTGGTTATAATAACTACTCTGGCCTAATTTACCTCTTCATACTTGTTATAGTCCCTCCAGAGTTGTTCAATGTTGATCATTGGATTAACACAACCTCGTTGATAAACCCTTCGGACAGCTGTTATTCGCTGATTTTCTGCATAAGATCCAACAGCTTCCCTGGTGTTGGGTAAGAAATGCCATCAATCATATTATACCTAAATCAACTGTGCACACTGAAAAACATCCATAAAAATACTTACACGCCTTTTAAGAAATTGATGTAATCCACCCAAATCTAAGAAATAAAATAAAATGTTAGTATCTTTCTTGATATTTTCAAATTTATAAAGTGTATATATTAGAAATATTTTAACTCTACCTGATAAGACATAATTTCCATCCCAATTTTATCCAGTGCAAAATCATATGCTTGAGCCATTTTTTCTCTGAAATAAATGTGAAAGACATGTGTTGGGGTTTTTTTAATTGTATTTATTTATTTTTAAAGTTTTTTTTTAATCCTAGCTGGTTTGGCTCAGTGGATAGAGCATTGGCCTGTGGACTAAAAGATCCCAGGTTCCATAGCACATGCCCAGGTTATGGGCCAATCCCCAGTGTGGGCGTGCAGGAGACAGCCAATAGATGATTCTCTCTCATCATTGATGTTTCTATCCCTCTCTCCTCTTCTCTGAAATCAATAAAAATATATGTATTTTTTAAAATGTATCTACAACTAAAACACAATCATAACTTCTGATCACAGTATCAGAACAGCATTTGAACTTTTTGTATCTATAAACAAAAATGTAAAGGCATCCTTGCAAGTACACAAAGTGCTTCTTTTGGTTAGCTTGGCAATGCCATTTGTTTCTATTACCTTCTGCTTGTGAGCTTATCAATGATCAGGACCAGGTTTTATTTATTTTCATATCTTTTAAGTTGCTTAATTTTATATGCAGTAGAGTAAAATGTGGAAATATCTGGTGTAAGCAGGTAAGTTACATATGAAGATCTATTAGCTCTGAAGTAAAATTTAGAGTAAAAGAACTTCCTCTTGAATATAAGACAATAAAGGGTAATGACTGAGGAAAAGAAGTTAGAATTCTAGTTATAGATAAACCTCAGATGTGTGTTTTAACATTCGGGAAGGTCCATTACTTCGACTCAGTGAGGTTAGATGGATGGGCCAGAGTCAGAGCAGGGAAACTACAGAATAGAACTGTCAAATATGCCTTGGAATACTGAAGGAGCACATAGCATCACAATCTACCAAGAGCAGTACCATGACAAGTAAAAAAATGCTCTTTATATTAAGTCTGACAACAAGTCTGTCTCTTTCCCTGGAATTAAGAGAGGGTGAGTTACTGTGGGACTCACTGTGTGCCTGGGGATCACTTGCATTCTTGAGACCCTGATTTAACTTACTTGTAACTTGGTAGTTTGCCCTTGGTTTCTCGGACATATGAAAGATAACACTTCCATAAATCAATGTGCAAAACCTTCATAAGGCATCTCTGAAATAACTAGAAATACAAGAAAATATTATCAGAATCCACGGGTAAATTTCACAGGTACGTGGGTAAATTGGAACTTTAAAAAAACAAATTTAGCTCCTTTCTCGAATATATCTTCTTAACAAATAGCAAATAACAACTCCTACCTATTTGTTTTTTATTATAAACACTTTCAAACATACAGAAATGCTGAATAAGTACAATGAACTTATTATATAATCACTACCTAGATTTAATAATTAACACTTTACTATATTTTTCATATATGGTTAGTCCTCAGTTAAGCTTCAGCATAAAAGTCAGAGTATCTTTAATAGAACTCACCTTTTCAACCTTGTCATAATTTTTAGCTTTAATCTGAAGAGAAACAGAAAAATATCAGATTAACATTCTTCTTAAAGTATTAAAACACCTCTCATTTTAAAAAACTAATCTTGCAAATTCATCTCTATACTTTCCTGCTAATCTGCCTTTCTAAAATAAATAATAGGTTTGAACCCAATTATGGATATATGCATTAATAATATACACCTTATAAAAATTCATCCTATCTGAATATTTTCATGTACTCATTTATGTTGAAATTTTGTGAATTTAAAATTTTGTAAAATAGTCAAGATGAATACAGACAACAGAATTTGTGTGTGTGTGTGTGTGTGTGCGCTCATTTTGACTAAATTTTAGTCACTTAGGCAAACTACTATTTTCCAGGCACTGGGGTTACCAGTGAACACCACCTGCAGAGTCTGTTCATGTTCTGATGGAGCTTATGATTTTATGGAAATAAATGCCCAAATGGGGGAAGTACAGGGTGCCAGGTGCATTTAGGAGGAGCACAAGACAGACTTGGGGAGCTGCACAAGATGTCCTAGAAAGTGAAGACATTAAGAATGATGTGTTACACTGGTGCATAAAAGGAGGAGTTATTCCAGGCAAAGACCAAGGTTAAAATATAATTAGATTTCCTTTTCTTTTCCAAGTGTTTTCATCAGATGGTAGGTAGGATTAATTGCTCAATTATGATTTAGCAGCAAGTCTTTTTCTTTCTTTTTTTTTTTACCCTAAGTGAACAATTGGATTGGTTAGAGAAATCTTGGCTTGATCCTTCTCTCTCAGCAGTATATACCAATTTTCCCAGTTTTCTGGCTTAAGATATTGCTGGTGAGAACTGACAGTCTCTTTTTCAGCTTGAGAATTTTCTTCTTTTTAAAACTGTCTCTCTTCCTTCTATTCCTTTTCCTTTAGAACTCCTATTATACACATTATGCCTCCTTATTCTATCTTCAAAAGCGATTGTTTTTACCCTTTCTTTGATCTAGGTTTAAAAGTATTTGTTGATTTTTGGCTCCAGATTTTAATACTGTCCTTCCAATCTCATGGCATATTATTTTGTTTAAGTTATTCTCTCTCCCCTTCGCAGCTCTTTTGTTGGGGCCTACCCTGACAGTTGCTGCATCAACTGCAATTATTTTTTCAGTCTTAGGATAGTAAGTGATCCCTTCCCTACCATGACAGTTGTGTAGCTGGTGTAGACAGGAAATAGGCTGTTGGTAATCCTCTGACAAAGATCCAGAAAGAAGTCTTTGCTCAAGAGTAGGGAGGGCTCAGCCCGCCTGATGTCCACATTCCTCTGGAGTAGAAAGGCAGTCCAGGACTTCCAAGTGTTTCTATGGGTCAGTTTCTAACACCTTGCCCTAAGCTCTCCACCAGCCCTCTTCTTTGAGACAGCCGTAAAATCTGAGGTTTCCTTGAATCCAGCTACTCCGCCCAGTAGAGGTAAATAGGCTGAGAATGGCAGTGAAGTAAGATGAGTTGAAGTCACCAGCTTCCAAAGGCAATGACAAGTTATATACAGTTCTTACAATAGGTGAGGGAAACCAAAACTACTGGGAAAATTGGCAAAGAATATAAATAGGTGATTCCCGGATGAGAAAATGAAAATGGTTAAAGATAATATGGCAACACATGCAAACTTACAAAATGCGGGGGGGAAAGTTAACACAGTAAATGTTCATCAATAGAAATTGTGGTGCATTCATATAATGAAATATTATATACCTATATAAAATGAATTAGGACTGTTGACAGGTAGTTTGAGGGCATTTTCATAATATTTTATTAAATAAAAAAAAGGTTAAAATGTGTATAATACATTCCATTTTTGTAAAACAATGCTCAAAAAATAAATCTTGCACTGGCCAGTATGGCTCAGTGGGATGGAGCTTCGTCTCATGCATCAGAGTCATGGGTTCCATTTCTGGTCAGAGTACATACCTAGTTTGCAGGCTCCATCCCTGGTTGGACATGCACAGGAGGCAACTGATCAATGTTTCTCTCTCATATCCATGTTCATCTCTCCCTCTCTAAAATCAATGGAAACACATCCTTGGGTGAGGATTAAAAATAATAAATAATCTTATTTGTATACCTGTATGTTTGTATATGATTTTATGAGCATGGAGAAAAAAAAGAACACACACAGAGTTGTTAATGTAGTTGATTGGCAGAGTTCTATCAGTGGAGGAATGAATATAGACAAGAAAAAAGAGGCTATACATCATGTATATGATTTCATTTATGCATTTCAGTAAAAACTACGCCTCTATATGTATAATAAATATAAATATGCTTACAGGGCTCTACTTGAAAATCAAAGCTTGATTTAAATTTTAAAACATTCTTGATACTGCTTTGAAGTTTGTCTTGACATCAGATTCCCAAGTCTATCATTAACCAATCAAAAATACCTCCATTTAAAGCCCATTATATACATACAGTTTTAAAAGCATACAAAAGCTTGCTTATATCTATCTACTAAAAGTAATGCTATATAATTATAAACACAGGGCCCTTAAAAATTATTTTTGTTTTCAGTTCTCAAACTTCAATGTGCAACCCATCTGAGTTGTTAAAAGTGTAGAATTCTGTTTTTTTTGTGTGTGTGTTTTTTTAAGTATATTTTACTGATTTTTTACAGAGAGAAAGGGAGAGAGATGGAGAGAGTTAGAAACATTGATCAGCTGCCTCCTGCACGCCCCCCACTGGGGATGTGCCCGCAACCAAGGTACATGGCCTTGACCGAAATCGAACCTGGGACCCTTCACTCCCCAGGGCAAAGCTCTGTCCACTGAGCCAAACCGGTTAAGGCTAGAATTCTGTTCTTAACAGGAATCACAAGTTATACTAATACAAATATTTTTTTAAATGGCTGGAAATATACCAACATATGACTAATTTATGTGTTAGTGTGATGGAATAATTGTTTTTTCAAACTTTCTATAATGTAGTTATATTACTTTTATAATTTAAAAAATCCTTACAAGGAAAAATTGAGGATAATTTTTTAAAATATATTTCATTGATTTTTTTTTTATATTTTATTGATTTTTTTTACAGAGAGGAAGGAAGAGGGATAGAGAGTTAGAAACATCAATGAGAGAGAAACATCGATCAGCTGCCTCCTGCACACCTCCTACTGGGGATATGCTCACAACCAAGGTACATGCCCTTGACCGGAATCTAACCTGGGACCTTTCAGTCCGCAGGCCGACACTCCATCCACTGAGGCAAACCGGTCAGGGCAAGGATAATTTTTAATACTCACCTTTCTGATATATCTACTGCTAGTCATAAAAATTTGTCATGAAATTAAAGTTTTTGCACAGCAAGGGAGACCATCAACAAAATGAAAAGACAGCTCATGGAATGAGAGGGCATGTTCACCAATACATCTCATAAGGTGTTAATACCAAAATTTATAAAAAACTTATAAAACTCAACACCAAAAAACAAAAACAAAAACAAAAAAACAATGAAAAAATGGGCAAGAGACCTGAATAGACACTTTTCCAAAGAGGACATATAGATGGTCAACAGACATGAAAAGATGCTCAGTGTACCCTAGCTGGTTTAGCTCAGTGGACAGAGCATGGGCTTGCAGAATGAAGGGTCCCAGGTTCGATTCCAGTAAAGGCAACATGCCCTGGTTGCGGGCTCGATCCCCAGGGGGGAGAGGGAGGCATGCAGGAGGCAGCCGATCAATGATTCTTTCTTGTCATTGATGTTTCTATGTCTCTCTCCCTCTCAGAAATCAATAAAAATATACTTTTAAAAATGATACTCAAGAAAAAAAAATAAAAATTAAATTCAAAAAAATGATACTCAATGTCACTAATCAGAGAAATATCACCACACCTGTCAGAATAGCTAGCATCAATAAATCAACAAGCAAGTGTTGGCAAGGATGTGAAGGGAACCCTTGTGCCCTGTTGGTGGGAATGTAGACTGGTGCGGCCACTATTGAAAGTATGGAGTTGCCGCAAAAATTAAAAACAGGCTCTGACCAGTTTGGCTCAGTAGATGGAGTGTCGGCCTATGGACTGAAGGGTCCCAGGTTCAATTCGGGTCAAGGGCATGTACCTTGGTTGTGGGTACATCCTCAGTAGGGAGTGTGCAGGAGGCAGCTGATCGATGTTTCTCTCTCATGGATGTTTCTGGCTATCCCTCTCCCTTCCTCTTTGTAAAAAAATCAATAAAATATATATTTTTAAAAATTAAAAACAGAACTGCCTTATGACTCAGCAATTCCACTTCTGGGCATTTATGAAGAGACCTGGAACACTAATTTGAAGGAACATATACACACCTATGTTCACTGCAGCATTATTTACAATAGCCAAGATTTGGAAGCAACCCAAGAGTCCACCAGTAAATGAGTAAACAGGTACAGTACATGTGCACAATGGAATACTACTCAGCCGTAAAAAGGAAGAAAATTTAATCCTTTGCAACAGCATAAATGGACCTAGAGAACATTATGCTCAGTAAAATAAGCCAGTAAGAGAAAGACAAGTACCGTATTACTTTACTCATATGTAGAATTTTTTTTCACTCATATGTAAAATTTAATGAATAAATTAAACTACCAAGCAAAGTAGAGACAGACTCATAGAGAACAGACAAACAGCTCTAATAGGGGGGTTATGAGAGGGTGGTGGTGGAGGAATTGAGCAAAAAAAGAAAAACCAGAGGAAGAACTCATGGATCTTCCACATGGCAGTGTGGTGATTGCCAGGGGCAGGGGATGGGTTAAGGTGGAAGAGGGTATTAAGGGATAAATGGTAAAGGGGGAGGAAAATAAAGGGGGGGAAAAGTGTCATACACTTGAAATTTTATTTTTTTGCTGAGTCATTTCAATTTTACCAAGATATGAAAAGATACTGTGGAGGGAAAGAAATAAAAAGTTTCAAATTGTCAACTCCCTATTTTTATTTTATAAAAAAGGAAGATAATTAGACTAGCAAAAGCAGGCTCTGAATTTTATTAAATTAGAGTGGTTAATGGGGGAAGAGTAAAACAAGTACAACACTGAATAAACATGGATCTATTCCTGATACATTAAAACAATCTTTTTATAAGTTTGAGTCAAACTGATTGCATATGGCGGAAAGCAAGATCTCAAAGTCCCTCTTCCTGATACTTTTAAACACTTCTTAATTCTAGTTCTTTGTTAATTTCTATGATTATTCTCAAGCATAAGTGAACATTATCTTTTGGAACTAAAACTACCCTCTGGGCATTTACTAAAACGAATAATCACAGAAGATTACTTAACTTTGCAAAATGTAAACCTTATCAGAAGAAATGTCTAATAAACTATTAGCTGTGGTAACAACCATTTTTACTAGTTTAGATATCTGTGCCCTTTACCTGGAACATCCCATATAATAAAAGCCTACTATGCAAATTGACCGAACAACAGAATGACTGCTCGCTATGATGCGCACTGACCACCAGGAGGCAGATGCTCAATGCAGGAGCTGCCCCTAGCCCGCAGGCCCAGGCCAGCCAAGGCAGGTGCTAGTGGGGGGTCCTCCCCGATTGCCACACAAAGGGAGGCAACCAGTAGTGGTGGTGGGGCCAGCTGGTGATCAGGGGCAGGGCCAGTGATAGGGCAGCGCCAGGCCGGCTAAGGTGTGTGGCAGTGGGGGCCCCCCGATGACCCCACTGGTCAGCCCTGGTTGCTGGCTAGGCCTAGGGACCCTACCTGTGCACAAATTTTTATGCATTGGGCCTCTAGGTTTTATATGAAGATGTAAAGAAGCTACAATATTTAACAGTTTAAAAATAAATTAGTTTATCCTATCTAATATTAGGAATATTTTTCATATTTCATTGAAGATTTCATAAAATGATGTAAATGCCTATAAAACTAACATTTTCCTTAACAGAGAAACCTCTACATGTAAAGAGCATTTTGGCTGATTTTCTCAATATCTAATTTTTTTCTTATCAGAATTTTTTAAATGTTATTTTTAGAAGTACCTATCAATCATAATCATCATTAATAAGTAACTATACAATTCATTTTAAATAATTCAAAAACGTATTGGACAAGTGAATCCAACGGACATAATTCTATAGAGGAAAGTAAACAAACCAAACAATTTAAAGGAAGTCTCTATATACTTCGTTTAGGTCTTCATATAAAATAACCGGTTGAGACAAGCCAATGCTTGTTTTAAGACACTCAGGGTTGGATCCCATCTCAAGCGAGTTTACATAGCAGTTGCTTCTACAAATGGAATGAATAAATGAATTAATTGCAAACACACGTTCCTAATTTGTTTCCCATATCTTTCTAAAGATTTGCACTTTTGTGGAATTTGAGACAATCAATTTAAATTGAGTTTGAGCTGCAGAGGTTGATTCTGCTTTTTCTTATTTTTTAAAAAATATATTTTATTGATTTTTTTACAGAGAGGAAGGGAAGGGGATAGAGTTAGAAACATCAATGAGAAAGAAACATCGATCAGCTGCCTCCTGCACAACTCCTACTGGGGATGTGCCCACAACCAAGGTGCATGCCCTTGACCCCAATTGAACCTGGGACCCTTCAGTCCACAGACCAATGTTCTATCCACTGAGCCAAACCAGAAGTTAGGGCTCTGCTTGTCTTTTTCATTATAAAAAGCTTAGTCCCAATCCTGACACCTAAAAGCAAATGGCATCCTGAACACAAATTCCATCTTCCATTCATTTACCCTTTTCACTACTTTTTTCTGGGGCTCTCTAACTGCTTATACCCAGAAAAAAATATATTGGGTATTACAGACGTAAGTTCTTTTAAGGAATTTGGAAAATATTGAAGAATGGCACTTTAAGATCTATCAAATTTTTAAAAAGAAATATTTTTATTGATTTCAGAGAGGGAAGAGAGATATAAACATCTATGATGAGAACCATTGATGAGTTGCCTCCTGCACGCCCCCTACTGGGGATCAAGCCAACAACCTGGGCATGTGCCCTGATCAGTAATAGAACTGTGATCTCCTAGGTCATTGGTCAACACTACCCTAGCCAGTTTGGCTCAGTGGATAGGCCATCAGCCTGTGGACCAAAGGGTCCTGGGTTCCAAACTGATCAAAGGCACGTATTTTGGTTGCAGGCTCCTCCCCAGCCCAGGCCTGGTCAGGGCTTGTGCAGGAAGCAACCAATTGATGTGCTTCTCTCACATTGATATTTCTCTGTATCTTTTCCTCTCTTCCACTATCTCTCTAAAAAATAAAAAAAAATAAAAATAAAAATAAAAAATCAATGGAAAGAATATCAAGTAAGGATTTAAAAAATTTTTTAAACAACAACAACAAAAAAAACAAAAAACAAATTTATGCTTATGTATACAGATTCAGATTTAACAAATAGGCTAAAACCTATTGCTGTCCCATAAATTTTGTTCAAGGCACTTAAAATTGTGTTATAGAAACAACATATCTGTTAAATATGAGTAGAGAATATAAACCAGTTATAGTAACATTATAATTGAAATTATAATTTGCTAAGAAAATTAAAGTTTTAGATCTACATTCCTTTTTTTGTTTGTTTGTTTTGTTAATCCTTACCGAAGACATTTTTTCCATTGATTTTTAGAGAGTGGAAGGGACAGAAGGAGGGTGGGGGGGGGGGAGAGAGAGAAATATCAATTGGTTATTTCCTGTGCACATCCCAACAGGGGCCAGGGATCAAACCTGCAACCCAAGTATATGCCCTTGATAAGAACTGAACCAGTAACCCTGCAATCCAATGTTCTAGCCACTTACCTACACTGGCCAGAGCCATTTTTATCTTTTGTACTAACCAAGTTTTTCATTAATCTTCCACTTTTCTGAAACAACTAAAAAATATTTGCAATGTGAGCTTCAGATTTACCAGGTGGATACGGGCTCATGGATCTGAATTTTATTAAAGATCTTATAATAAGGTGACCAGATGTCCCGATTTTTAACAATTTGTCCTGCATCCCACGGTGTTTTTAAAAAGTCCCGATTTTTGGAAAGAATGCAGGACAAGCTAGGGAACGGCGGGAGAACGGGAAGGGAATATACGGTTTTCGGCAGCCAAGCGGTCAATGGTGTCCCGCTTTACCAATGTTAAAATCTGGTCACCTTAACTTATAACCAAGTTGGAAACATGCAATTACTGGGAAGAACAGAGGACTAAATTTAATTTTGTATATATCTCCACGTCCTATACATTTAAGAGGAAAAGGAGTCCCATGCAAATTAGTTACTGAGGAAAGATGAAATCAGGAAAAAAGGGTTGTGTAAGTCAATGAAATAATGTGAGTCTCTGAAGTTTTCTGTGGAAGAGTGGAGAGAATATGTATGAGGAAAGTAGGCGGGCTAATTGTGGGGGCTCTCCATTATAAAGGGCCAAAACAAAAAGCCAAGCAGAGTTTAAAACTGATATACACAAAAATTGGATGTCACCCCATAATGAAAGTACAGAAACTATGGCTTATGAGTAGGGCTGGGGGGTGAGGGAGAGTGAAGTTGGAGACGATAGAAAGGTGGCTTTCAGTGTCATGGGAGAAGGCAAAACATTGGAGGAGAAATAGGTAAGAAGCTGCTGCTATCTTCCTTAACTGGGGTAACAGTGGCCTGGACTTTGGGAAAAGCAGACAGGGAGAGAAAAATAGTAATAGAGGGGGGAAACCAGAGGTGTTTTTCATGGGAGCAAAAATGAAAAATGTTATGGTAATTGCTGTAAAGTTTACTTTTTGTTATTTTTAATGCAGTGTTTTATTTATTGCTTTATTTTTAAGAGAGGGAGGGAGAAAAAGAGAAACATTGATTTGTTGTTCCATCTACTCATGCATTCATTGGTTGATTCTTGTATGTGCCCTGACCAGGGATCAAACTGCAGCCTTGGAGTACTGGAGACAATGTTCCAGACAACTGAGCTATGTGGCTAGGACAAGTTACTTTTAAAAAAATTTTTTAATGTTTTTTTAAATTGATTTTAGAGAGGAAGGGAGAGGGAGAGAGAAAAATTGATGTGAGAAACATCCATCTGCTGCTCCGACTGGGAATCAAACTGGCAACCTTTATATGCACAGGATGGCAATCAACTGAGCCACACCAGCCAGGGCCAAGTTTACATTTTATTGTATTTAATGTGGTAACCATAAATAACTCAGAAACTTTTTAAAGTTAAGATATAAGGTATTGGTTTTCAAATAAAACAAGTGGGATTAAAGATGTGTATTTGAATCACTGATTTAATTTCTTAAAAACAGCCATTACCAGGCAGAGAAAGGGGACAGGAACCCAAAGAGTACTTGAGATAAGAGAAAGGATAAAATCACATCTGAGAAGTCAAAGGAGAACACGAAGAAAAAAAGAGTGCTGATAGATGATCTACTTTTATATTGCTAAAGTGTAACAATTATACTAGACACCTAGCATCAATGAAAATGCTTTACCTAATCTTTCTTAAAATCACTTTTCAAAAACTGGATTATATTTCTCTACTTTTTGAGCAATGTGCCTACTCTTCCAGTATTTTCCTATCAATAGACTTATGAATGTGGAAAACAACACATTTCCTTGTTCCACAAAACGTTTACAGTGCATTCCTTGATTAAAATATCATGTTTTTATCCAAATCTGCTATTCAAACTCAATTTTAGATCTGAAATTTAAATTACATTATGCAATTCTGCCATTGATACTTTTTATCACTGTATCCAATAAAATTAGCATTTGTATTATGAGCCAATTCTAGTTCTCTCAATACTATATGCATACATTATTTCTACTTTTAATTTAAATGACTTAATTTCACATTTCTTTAAAATGTTCATCAAAAATTCTCCAAGTCATCTTTTTCACAAAAATTATACATTTATTTAATCTTTTCCTCTTTACGCTTGGACAAACTATTTCACTAAATTCTGAAGCAATTAAAAAATCTCATTGCCTAACTCAATTTGAAAGATCATGCCAGCAACTTTTGATAGTGAAATACCACTTCTAAATGATCAGTTTAAAGAATTGACCATAAATGTTTAAAGATACCTAAGTAAAATTGTATGTTAGTTTCTTATAAAGCAAAAAATGGAAAGATGAATGTACAACAATAAAGGATTGGTTAAGTAGCATACATCTGTATGTACTAATTTAGCATATTTAAAAGTAATTTTGTATGATGACTAACAAAAATATAAAGACATGCTACAACAAAGTTTTGAGTTTTTGTTTTATAGAAACCTGTATTGAAAAAAGCTAACAGTGGTAAAAGATAGTAGAAATATTGATTATTTACCATTATGCTGACACTTTTCAAATTTTCCTGCAATAAACACATTATATTACTATTTTATTTATTTTTTAAAATATATTATTGATTTCAGAGAGACGAAGGGAGAGGGAGATAGAAATACCAATGATGAGAGAATCATTGACTGGTTGCCTCCTGTACAGCCCCTCCTGGGAATCAAACCCACAACCGGGGCAGGTGTCCCTGACCAGAACTGAACCCAGAACCCTTCAGTCCACAGGCATGCTATCCATTGAGCCAAACTATATAAGGCTACATTACTCTTTTAAATTTATTTTTCTTTTTAAACAATCACGAGTTCTGTTTTTCCTTCCTCATTTTTTTCAACTTCCATTCATTTGATATCATTATGCTTGCTTTGTAAAATTGTACCATTTAATTCCAAAATTTTCATTCATCCACATATTTAGCTTCAGTGACAACTGTTTATGAAAGCCAATTATATATATAATAACTGTATTTTCAGTAGTCCATCTAGGTATTATCCTATATAATAAAAGCGTAATATGCTAAATGTCTGGTCCACCAACCAACCAAAGCGTAATGTGCTGATGATATGCTAAGGCCATTCAACTTCTTGCTGACATGCACTGGCCACCAGAAGGAAGACAGTTGACCGGTTGCTATGATGTGCCCTGACCATCAGGTGGCAGATGCTCCAACCGGTAGGTTAGCTTGCTGCTGGGGACTGAGAGAAAAGGGCCAGATATGCCCTGGAGGCCTCCCATGGTCCTTCCCCAGCTGGCCAACCTCTTACGTCCCTCCCTAATCCCAATCATGTACCAGTGGGGTCCCTCTGCCTAGCCTGGGCCCTCTCACCATCTGGGACCCCTCAGGGTATGTTGGAGAGTCAGTTTCAGCCCCATCCTGCAGGTCAGGCTGAGGGACCCCACTGGTGCACAAATTCATGCACTGGGTCTCTAGTTCCATCATTAAACAATCCCACAAGACATGTCTGTTTTCTCTATCTAGCGCTGCAGCTGGTAATTTAGACTGTATGTCCCAGGACCTGGTCCTTTTTTGAGATATGGCTCAATAAACACTCTTTCAGAAAATAAAATCCCACAAAGGCAGTTTTATCAGTTTATTTCCAAGCACCTAGAATAGTGCCCAACATATAGCAGACATTTAATAAATATGGCTAAGTAAATGTGGCTAAAACTCTATCACTGATTAAATATTTATTACTTGTGGAATTAATATTATACTAACTTAACTATTAATGAAAATATAAAGATGAAACCATGAAACTTGTATAGAAAGCTCAGGAGTTGTTATTCTTGTTAAGAAAAAAAAAACCACACTTAAATAAATAAAAGGTTTTAGGAAGAGTGATACAAATTGTATTGTCAGTCAATTCAGAATAAAATATGATCTATCCTTAAAAATAATTAAAACTCTAATAAGGATTTTGAAAAGATTTTCACATGGCTTAGAGAATTCCATGTAAACACCCAAATCAATTTCATTTTTCATTAATTCTCTTGAATGAAAACATGATTTCCCATCTAACATTGCCTCAAATAACAAAGTAAAAGGTGAAAAACTGGGATTTTGAAAGTGGAGATTTAAAATTACCTTTACAAAAACCAAGAAAAGCCCTAACTGATTTGGCTCAGTGGATAGAGCGCTGGCCTGCGGACTGAAGGGTCCCAGGTTCAATTTCGTTCAAGGGCATGTACCTTGGTTTCAGGCACATCCCTAGTAGGGGGTGTGCAGGAGGCAGCTAATTGATGTTTCTCTCTCATGGATGTTTCTGACTCTATCCCTCTACCTTCCTCTCCGTAAAAAATCAATGAAATATATTTAAAAAACAAAATTCAGCCCTAGCTGGTTTGGTTCAGTGGATAGAGCATCAGCCTGCAGACTGAAGGGTCCCAGGTTCGATTCTGGTTAAGGGCACATCCCCAGTAGGAGGTGTGCAGGAGGCAGCTAATTGATGTTTCTCTCTCATCAGTGTTTCTAACTTTCTCTCTCCCTCCCTTCCTCTCTGTAAAAAAATCAATAAAAATACATTTAAAAAATAAACAAATAAAAAACAAAATTCAGGTTAAAATATTAAATTCTAGCACAATTAAGAGACAGATGAATCATTTTCTGCTGAGAGACATGTTCCAAAGATGAAATTTTGATTTTATTTTAACAAGTCCTATTTGGAAATTTTAAGTATTATCTCCAGAATGTTTATAATGTAATCTAATGGGTACTTATTTAAAAAATTTTCCCCTTACTCCTTAAGTTCCTAAGTGCATTTCTCAAAAAAGGGTTACATTTAAAGACTGAACAAAAGCATGCACTATTTTCTCTGGAATCTTATTTATATCAGTTGGTTTGAAATGTTTGGTTTGTATTTTACATTTCATCCCTCCAGACTATGTTTTTGATATTTCCCAAAGTGATGCCACTGAAAGTAACAAATTAAGTTGAAATTCTTTATGGAATACCCACGAAGGTTTCAGTAGACAAGGAGGAGATAAAGATCAGATGGGAATTCCTGCCATTAAAAGGAGATTTTTGTGCTATCGCTGAAATGTAAATAAAGTTGAAGAGGAAAAAACCCCTACAAGCTCTGGATCAAGATGGTATTTAGCCTATAAATGAAATCCGGAGGAAGGCTTCTGTAATTTAATAAATACATGGTCATTCTTTCTGGTGGATTTTAATATACAGATCTAAAATGGGTTTTAATGAACTAAGTTAAATTATATCTGTATATTAGAAATTGTTACCTGTCCTGGTTTTGTTTTATGTAACAAGTTAGTAAAAGCTGTCAGATTATCAAAAGCTGTGATACAAAAAATAATAGGAAAAATAATATTTCCCTAAAACTTAGTTTCCCAAAGAAACTGAGCTCCTGACAGCCCTTTCCTAATCACTATCTAAACCCGAAGAACAGGAACAAGACCATTGTTCTGTTCCCCTCCCTCCATCATCCCACAATATGCACACAAAAACAGCATGAAATAATTTTAAGGATGGGACTTTAGTTGCTACGGTTGAGATACACTGTTGGACAGGAAGGCAAGCATTTTGGAAAACTAGATTGTATGGGCCCTGACCAGATAGCTAAGTTGGTTAGAGGGTCATTAGTCCCAATTAGCAAAGTGTGCAGGCTCAAGATGCAATTAATCACTGCATAAAAAATAGAAGAGCAGCCCTGACTGGTTTGGCTCAGTGGATAGAGTGTCCATCTGCGGACTGAAAGGTCCCGGGTTCGACTCCAATCAAGGGCAGGTACGTTGGTTGTGGGCACATCCCCAGTGGGGAGTGTGCAGGAGACAGCTGATTGGTGTTTCTCTCTCATCAATGTTTCTAGCTCTCTATTCCTCTCCCTTTCTCTCTGTAAAAAAATCAATAAAATATATTTTTTTTAAAAGTAGAAGAGCAAATTGATATTTCTCTTTCCCTCACCCTCTTTCTCTCTCGAAAAAAAAAGAAAAAAAAGAAAAATCAACTTATAGCCTGCGGCTGGGAACAGACGGAAGAAAGTACAAGGGGGAAAAAAAATCAACATATTTTATTATAAACTAGATTTTAATGAAATGTTTAATTACCTTACGATTGATTGGGAAAACTAGTCTTTAAAATATTTAATATTACATAGCACAAATATAATCCATATGCTACGTAAAACTCACATCAAAGGGATCTCTATGATTCCTAAAAGATGCTTTCATTTTTCTCCTATTTTCGATGATCTTATTGAATAACTTAAGAAAATGTACACTGTGAAATCAAGATTTTTCTTCACAAATACTTTATAAGCAAATCAATTTAAGGGGAAAAAATGTAACTACCAAGAGAAACATACTCTTATTAAATCTATTTAAAATTATCATTACATACCAATAATTCAAGTCTTCTCTTTCTAATATTGAGTAGCAAAATAAAAGATTTGAGACATGTATAAGAAAAATGATTTGCAAACAAGATTTAAAAGAGAAATGGGTTTTAATGAACTAAGTGAAATTATAAGCAAAAGACATGTATTTGAAAGAAAAATATTTAAAGTACTAGGTGTACCAGTTAATAATGTGGATTTTGCAATCAAAGAAAACACGTTAATTTCAAGAAAACATCAAAAGTGCTTTATTTAAAGTAATGTCCGTTGCTAGCTATACATTTGCCCCATCTTTCAGATAATTTGTGGGTATCGTCCCAATAGAACTTTTCTTGTTTTGAGGCAAACCATTCAGAGATCTAATTTTCCACTTCTTCATACGTTTTGAAGTGCTGCTCACGAAGTGTGTTTGCCATAGATCAGAACAAATGGTAATCTGAAGGAGCAAGGTCTGGTGAATACGGCTGTGGGTCAGTCAATACTTTCCAGGCAAGATCTTTTAATGTGTCTTTAACTGGCTTTGACGTGTGTGATGGTGCGTTATAATACAAAAATTACTTTGCCATGTTTTCTGGCACATTCTGGTCATTTCATGATCAAAGTGTGGTTCAAATTGATTATTTGTTGTCGGTAGTGATCAGTATTAACGGTTTCACCTGGTTATAGAAGCTCATGATACATCACACCTTCCTGATCCCACCAAACCAGAGCATTGCTTCTTTCTGAAGCAATTTGGTGAGGCAGTCGATGTTGACGGTTGACCTGGATCAACTCATGATTTTATGCGTTTCGGATTCTCAAAATAAATCCAATTTTCATCGCCAGTCACAATTCGATGCAAAAAGACTTTCAATAACATTTTATTGATAACTTTTCGTTTTTCCATTTGTCTTTTGTAAACAATTAGAAATTGTTTGCTGAGCAACATTTAAACTTTCTCAAGTTGTTTTTGAGTTTGACATGCATTTTCATCCTATAATGCTTGTAATTATTGGCCTTCAAACTTTTTTGGTTGACCTGGATGTCTTTTACAACGAAATCACCACTTTTAAAGCGTTTAAACCAGCACTCACACGTATCTTGAAAGGGAGCCTGTTCACCATAAGCTTCCCGAAGTACTCAGCAGCACTTTTCTTCAAAATAAAGTAATGAATTAAAACTTTTTTTGACACGAAATTCATCATTTTTAAGCATAAAAATATCTATGCTGTTAATACCTTCAGCAAATTTGACATATGAAGTTTTGAGCTTGTTGTCAATACAACAAAATAGCATACATATCAAATAGCATACATATCAGCTTATGTTTTAACTCCATCTATTGAAAAAAGTCCACATTAACTGGTACACCTAGTAAAACACCAAACGAAGGAAAATATTGGTCCTTCAAAGATTCTTATCATTCCTCCTAATCTGACATTAAGAAAAACATTAGCAGTAAAGATAACATACTATTTAGTTATAACAAAATTATTTGAACTTTTAATAATCATGCAAAGGTTAAACGTTTGCCTTAACTCTCGTAATATATCGTGTTCCTGCAAATTAAGAAAAATGGGGTAAAGGAGATCGATCAGTCCTCAGAAAAATAAAGTGTCTTTGAAAATATGAAATGTACTCAATCTCATTTATAAAAGAAATGCAAATCAAAACCACAGAGATTATAACTCTTTACCTAAGAAAGCTGGCAAAAAACTGAAGTATAAATACATATTTTATAAAGATAGAAAACTGGTTCTTTCAAGCATTATCAATGTGATTTTGAATTGTTCAAACTCCTGTGGAAGGCCATCTGAATATAAATTTTTTTTAATCCCACATACTCTGATTCAGCAGGTCCTCATCTACAAATTATATATAGATAGATAGATAGATATATTGATACAAATGGAAAAGACACGTACACAGATAGTCAATACAGAAATATTTACAATAAAACTGGTTTGGGAGGAAACTAAATGTCCTTCAGTAGGAGACAGGTTAAACAAAATATGGAATAGCAAGTACTTATTTAAAGAAATAAAACCTCTAAAATTCATTGTAGGTCCCTTGTATTATCTAGGATTTTTGAACTATATTAAAAAATGTTTTATAGATTATTTGCAACATTTAACAATGAGTGATATACATGGGTAAAAATATGACTAAAAGTCAACATTTAAGAAACTATTGGAAGCTACAAACTTTATAAATTTCTGGCATTAAACCAATCAAATGAGATTTACCAAGTTTATTTATAAATAAGCTAAAAAATACCATTGTTACAATTCTAATGAAAGTCCTTTGATTTTATGAGAACTTCCATTATGACAGAATGACTTGGGGGAAGACAGTTTATTACAAAAATAAAGTGTTGGGTTCTTAATAAATGAAAAGATATTCTTTAAAATATACGTCTCTATCTTTTTTTAATAATGCAAAAGGATTTACTTATACACACGCCAATGAAGGAAAGCAGTCATTTGACAAATGGAGATTAAGGGTAAGTAGCTAATTTTTGGGACCTACTACAATGGAAGACTTGCTTTGTTGCCTTCAGATGTTGGGTCTATTTACCTAACACTTCAGGCTTTTGTAACAGGACTTCCTCCTCTTGTGAGTGATTTTCTGATTCCTTAAGATATACTAGCTGACGTTGGTGGTAGTCTGTGTTACTCTTCTGTTCATCCATGAAGCATAAGATATTAGTGTCATTGTTGGCAGAAGCTATGGTCTTCACGTCTAGCAGGAGTTTGGTTAACTGGTGCTACAATTCCAGAGCAGACTCTAGAGCTTTTATGCCTGTTCCACAGTTGTCTTATCTCAGGCCTCTTGTTTTTTTTAAAATACACTTTTATTGATTCCAGAGAGGAAGAGAGATGAAGAGAAAGAAATATCAATGATAAGAGTCATTGATCAGCTGCTTCCTACACCCTCCTCCCCCCAACTACTGCAACCCAGGCATGTGCCCTTGGCTGGAATCGAAATGGGGACGCTTTAGTCTGCAGGCGAGCACTCAATCCACTGAGTCAAACCAGCTAGGGCTCTCAGGCCTCTTAATCACCAGAAGGAAGATTGTACTTTCATGTTCTCTTAGGTGTCTTATGAGATGCTTTCCATGTTCTTTCTTCACCTCAGCTTGATTTTCAAAGAATGTGGCAAAATGAGGTTCTTCAACAACAAGCCATCCTACATAATAAAAGCCTAATATGCACACTGACCAGAAGGCAGAACTGGTGAAATGACCGGTTGCTATGACGTGCAATCACCACCAGGGGGCAGATGCTCAATGTAGGAGCTGCCCCTAGCCCACAGGCCCCAGGCCAGCCAAGGCCAGTACCAGCAGGGACCCCCTAGTCGCCCCTGATCACTGGCCAGGCCTAGGTACCCTACCCATGCACAAATTTCATGCATCAGGCCTCTAGTAAACATCACATGTGCCACATGATTAATAGCAATTCTATACTCTTCAGAGAGGGGTTGCTTGGCTGACATCTTGGTGTTAGACAAAACCACCCATAAACAGTGCTCCTGTATTTTTTGAAGTTATGCTATAATCAGTAATGTCCAAAAGTATAGATGTAACTGACAATGTTATTTCACTGTTTATCAGTAGAATATCACTCCATAGATTTTTTCCCCTGCACACAGAATATTGACAGCTCATTTTCTTCTGCAAATTCAAGAGACAATTTCAGTCTTCCGGCTTTCATTATTGCTGTTAAGGAGTTGTCAAGTTAACTGCCAATCCTTTGGTCATTTGTCTTTGTATCCAGCTGCTTCTGTGATTTTTATTTTTGTCTTTAGTTTTCTATAGTTTCATTCGCATAAGGATAGGTGGGTAATTTTTCTTGTTTGGGATTCACTGAACATCCTGAATCTACTGAAATCTTCAGCCATTCTGCAAAATTCTTAGTATTTCTCTTAAAATTGTGCTTTGGCCCAATCTCTCTCTTTTACTTCTGAAACTTCAATCGCCAATTTTCACTCTATCCATTGTGGCTCTTAATCCTTAGTTTCTTATTTTATATCAGTCTTTTTAAGCTCCAATCTGTTTTTCTTCAATTCTCTAATTATCTCTTCAGCTCTAATAGGTTATACCAACCTATTTCAATCTAATTCCAGTTTTTCAAATCTTTGCAGATGTTTCTCGTACATGCCATTTCCTTATTTGCTTCGTTTTTAACAGCTGAACTACTTTTCATCAGGAAAGGATGAGACTGGTCAGTGTGGCTCAGTCGGTTGAGCATCGTCCCATGCACCAAGAGGTTGCCAGTTCAATACCTGTTCAGGGCAGATGCCCAGGAGACAGTCAATCGATGTTTCTCTCCTATTGATGTTTCTCTCTACCTCTTGCTCTTACAAATTCAATTTAAATTGTTTTTTATTTTTAAAGGGGTTGAATAAGCTTTTCTAGCATAATTCAGGTCAAGTTCACTAACATTCATGGTTCAAATTCTTCTGAAACACCCAAGTGATGTTTATTTGGACCACAAATCCATGCAAGGGCCAACTTATCGTTGTAACATCTCAGGATTTTCCCATTCCACTCTCCTCAGGATTACAGATAGCAACTTTTCTCAGGCTCCTAATGTTAGAAAGGCAGCTTCATTTGTTTCTGGTCACTGTCATCCTGAGTACTGCCTGCACACAGCTTTAAAAGGAGGATGTCCTGTTGGGTATGCCTTGGGCTTTGACTTTTGCCCTTTAACCTCTAGAAGCATTTAAAATTTCAGCCTAAGTTTTCTCAGTTTGGCAGTGGTTCTCAAAATAAAAAATTTAGATACATAGCTTATCTCCCAATGTTCTTTTTGGGGGAGAGGAGGAAAGGTTGTTTGGGTTTCCCCCCACCCCAAATAGGTTTTTGCTTGGTAATTCTTTACAATGCATTTAGTTCTTCAATGCTTTAAAGATATTTCAAAAATTCTGTTCAGCAGCCTGCCTTGTTTTCATGAGAGCTGATCTACATAGCAGAGCTCATCATATTAACCAAATCCTCTTAAATATATTTTATTAACATACTA
Source organism: Murina feae (assembly GCA_004026665.1). Classification (NCBI taxonomy): domain Eukaryota; kingdom Metazoa; phylum Chordata; class Mammalia; order Chiroptera; family Vespertilionidae; genus Murina; species Murina feae. The sequence continues at coordinate 41,738 of PVJC01005310.1, forward strand.
GTGGCCTGATGCACAAAATTCATGCACATTAAAGGGGAATTAGAGGAAATATTTTAATATTGCTATTTGCCCTTTCTCTATAATAGAAGTGTCAGAGATTAAAGAAAATTGGTAAAATGTATACGAAAATCTCCCATCAGAGTATGCAGCATGCCACAGGACTCAGAGTCAAGTCCCCACCCACTCCCGCCTCAATATCGCGCAAGACCCAGACCTGGCATGCCCCATCCCCGTCAAACTCCACAGGGTGAGGACACAGCCTCAGGTCCCCTGGCCCCAGTGCTGGAGCAGGGGGTGTGATGACCATTTGCATATTAGCTCTTTATTATATAGGATAGCTTTCAAAAAAATTAGCAACTAATTTAAAACAACCAAAGGAGCATTTGTAATCTTGCTTCCCGGCAATGTTGTTAGTTTGGCTCAAACTCTTATTTTAAAAAAAGTAACCAAAAACTTTAAAATCCAATGTTCATTGAAACTCTATATTTCCAAAGGTTAAAAACATTATAGAACTCAATTAATTGAATATATCTCTTATAATATTTGATAGCATTCCTAAATAAGTGTAATTCAGTTCTCTGAAACACTTTATAAATCCACCAACTTGAGCTTACCTTTAATGTTTGCTATACATAAGTAAAGAAAGTTTGGGTGAAAGCCACAAGGGAAAAAAAAAGAAAAATGACAATATTTAACTCAGAATTCTACTTTAAAAAAAAAAAAAGACAAAATCTAGAGTAATCTTTTACATGGTTTTAAAAATAAACCTATAGCCCTAACTGGTTTGGCTCAAAGGATAGAGCATCAGCCTGCGGACTCAAGGGTCGCAGGTTCAATTCCAGTCCAGGGCATGTACCTTGGTTGCAAGCACATACCCAGTAGGGAGTGTGCAGGAGGCAGCTGGATCGATGTTTCTCTCTCACTGATGTTTCTAACTCTCTCTCTCCCTTCCTCTCTGTAAAAAATCAATAAAATATATTAAAAAAAAAATAAACCTATATATAAAGTCAAGATTATGCATCAAGATAAAATAGAAATTTACATATATTTTAATATCTAGATATCTTAATGTCCTTTCCTCAATTACATGTTGGCATTATACACATACACGGCACAAAAGTTGTGAAAAGGGGGGCGGAGATTTGGAATACTTATGCTTTACCAATTTGACAAAACCTATGAAAACTCAAGTTTGTATCTCATATATACACATACAATTGGCTTGGAAATTTTACTCCAATATATAGGGTGTTCCAAAAAAATGGGTCCACACTTTAACAGTTGACAGCTCAATTTTGAAAATAAATGTATTTTAATAATAACTGCCTCTATAAGTATTCAAAGTGTGTATATATATTTTGGGGGGGATGCCCTTATGTGGCTAAACGCTTATTGTAACCAGTTAGGGAATTACCTTCTGTATCAGGTTTTTAAATTTTATCTGAAAGTATTTTGAAAAAACAAGCAAACATTTTCTTAAAAGGTACTTCCAGCTCAGATGGAATGGCTCAGTGGTTGAGCTTAGTCCTATGAACCAGAAGGTCACAGGTTTGATTCCAGGTGAGGGCACATGGCGGGTTGCAGGCTCTATCCCTAGTAGGGGGCGTGCAGGAGGCGACCAATCAATGATTCTCCTCACTGATGTCTCTCTCTTTCTCCTGTCCTCTCTGAAATCAATAAAAAAAAATATTCTTAAAAAGGTACTTTCAAATACTAGTTAAATTAGTTATGCCTTTTGTATTGGGTAATTCTTTTTTTAAATTTAATTTTATTGCTTAAAATATTACAAAGAATAGTACATATGTTTTCTTTTTTCCCCACTGACCTTCCCCTGGCCTCCCCTCCCCCCAGTCTCTTGCGTCCATTGGTTATGCTTATATGCATGCATACAAGTCCTTCGGTTGATCTCTATTGGGTAATTCTTTAAAAACCTTTCTCTTGGTCATATATCAAGATAATCTTAAATACAAATAAAGCTTATTCTAAGATACTCAAATATAAAAACTGTAAAGATATATTTTTAATATGTAAGTTTTTTAATGTAAGTTAATAGTAAAGGTATTGGCCACTTATAATTTTATAAAAAATAATATATTTTGTTATAAATTGATATATGCTAAATCTTAGAAATTAAATTTGTTGTAAAATATGATAAACTGAACTTTACTTTTCACTGTGAATTTTCCATACAACTTAGTGTGCCACTATTATACCAAGCATTGTTCTAGGTTCTTAAAACATAACAATGTACAGAAGGCAAACCCTAAGCACAGTAAACTGGTTACTTTATCAGGAGATGGTGTTATATAGGTGAAAAAAAGGGCAAGTTTTGAGATGTTAGAAATAAAAGCGGTAATTTTAAATAGGATGGCCATAGCAGATCTCACTGAGAAGATAACACTTTAGCAAAAATTTAAAGAAAACAAAGGATTTTGTCAGGCAGCTGTCTGGATAAATTTCTTTAGAGAAGATAAAGCAGCTAATGCAAATAAAATACTTGAAGTGGGAATATGTCAATGTTTGATAAAGCCAGTGTGACTGAAGTGTGAAGTGTGAAGCTACCAAAGATATCAAGCACAAAATCCTATATTAAATTGGTACTCTAATTTACTCCACTTTTCTAATTATTAAAAATTATTTAAACCTATGTGAATTTATGACTAATAACTGTCTATGAAACATAAAAATGTTAGACAGAAATATAAAATCATATAAATGTATGATTTATTGATTTTTTAAACTATATCCAACTTCTCCTTGCAATGGAACCCTGTTTATAAACATCTAATGTATAGGAAGATTCCAGAAAGTGGCCAAACACAATAAAGAATCACCCAATCAAGAATCACAGGTCACTAATTTATTGACCAAATTTCCATTTTAATCCTCAATTGCCCTTACTACTATAAAAACAATGTATTCCATATAATACCATTCCAATAAAATACAATAAATCACTATCACATTAATACAATTCCATACTTCTCTCATTATTCATCTAATATACTGCCATAGGCAAATAATATTCCCTAATATTTTTGGACTTTACAAAATTTTGAAAAGAAAACTTAGGAACTGATGTAGATTTACCAATAATTTTTGTTAAACAAAATATTTGAAAACCAATTCTTGTGCTTTCACTATTCTTAATTTTAGCCAGTCTTTAAGAATTCTATTAATATTCACAAGATGCCAGGACCTAAGTTCAAAGCTTTTGATTTTTAATACTAATATTAATAAAAGTGGCATTTTAAAATCCTGGTAATAAATTCTTTGTCCTCTTGGTATAACTGTCCCTTTTAGTGCATACTTGCATATTAACGTATGCATTTGACAAAATAAGGAGATAGTTTCAAATTTTTTCATTAATACAATTCACATAACAAACGAGGATCTCTTTTTTCTGGAATCAATCTGGAAACTGTTACTGAATAATAAAACACTGGCAATGTGGTACAAACATTTTACTCATGGTGAATATTTTTCTAGGAATCAAATTGAGAGAATTCCTCAATTTTCTCCCTTAGAACGTCTTCCTTTCTCTCCCCAAATGAATACTCTGTTCAAATTAATGTCACATTTCCCCCAAAACTATATGAAGATTATTAAAGGCAATAAAAAGTTTCATAGCTTCTTATTTCTATTAGTTTCCTAAGACTCAAATACAAAAAAATGAAACCAAAAAGGAATTTCTAGCCAATATGCAATTTTTCTTTGAAAAGGAAACTTCCACTCAATTAACTTCTAAATTCATGTAGGCATTTGAGTTAAACCAAGGGCCCAGAATTATAAATCTCTCAACTTAAGGTTTTCCTAGAGCAAAATTACATTCACATTATTTTGGCCTTTATAAAATTTCAGATGTTTATGCCTTTTCTGCAGTTCTTTAACAATTTAGATACAATTCCAGATTAATTATCAAACTCATGTTTTTGTAATTCAAAAATTTTTCATGTAATAGTCACCTAAAATACTTGGAATAACTAGAAGCAAAATTCAGCTAAAAAAAACAAGTTGGGTGGGTGGCTCAGTTGGTTTAAAGCATCAGCCTGATTCACTAAGATTGCAGATTCAATCCCTAGTCAACTTACATATAAGAATCAATCAATGAATGCATAAATAAGTAGAACAAATTGATGTTTCTCTAAAATCAACAAAAATTTTTAAATGATCAGATTGTTTCAATACCTCAAATAAAGTATGTTTTTCTCCCCTTTCAGCAAAATGTAGGTATTTTCTCTATTATAGCATATCACTTATAATCATCTCCTTTATCAAACTATAAATTTGTTCACTGAGGTGTCTATAGCATCTAAGTGTGTCTATCATGCACTTACTACATACTTAAAAAGTAACTGACCATCTTCCTCTGATATATAAAGTCAAAGCAAGAACCTGAAACAGGACATTTTTATGTACTTTTCAGCTTGTAGCGAAATAAAAACCTATGAGAATAGGTGATGTGGGGCCTGAAGATGACTTTGAGAATCTATAAATTCATCAATTATACCACTGAAAAACAGTGTGACTATAACCCAGGCAAATACATGGTGGGGCAAAAGTAGGTTTATAATTGTGAGTACACGAAACAGAGTTTATTCTTATATATTTTATTTTCCATGTGAACTGTAAATGTCCTTTCGCTTCACCCTGTATATGAATACGCTTCTGTTAAGTCATTTTACTCAACACCCAATGTTTCAGGGTACTTTTAAGGGCTCCACATATAAAATCACTTGCCAAAGGGATTGCTAACAAAATTCTGCGTTTAAAAAAATATATATTTTTATTAATTTCAGAGAGGAAGGGAAAGGAAGAGAGATAGAAATATCAGTGATGAGAATCACAGATTGGCTGCCTCCTCCTGCACACTCCACACTGGGGATCAAGCCCACAACCGGGGCATGTGCCCTTTACTGGAATCAAACCCAGACCCTACAAGTCTGTAGGCTGATGCTCTCTCTGTCCACTAAGACAAGCCAGGTAGGGTACAAAATTCTGCACATTTTAATTTGCAGAGCATCTCATGGAAGTTAAACTACAGCTTATACTTTTCTTCCTACCTAAAAAGTATCACAGACCCACAACAGTGTTGCTTGTGGACAGAGCACTGGCCACAAGCACCAGAAGGTCGCAGGTTCCGTGCAGGAGACAACCAAGTTGATGTGTGTCTCACACAGATTTTTTCTTCTTTCTCTTCCCCCTCTCCCTGCCTGCCTTCCACCCTCTCTGAAAAACAATGGAAAAAAATATTCTCAGGTGAGGATTAACAACCCAACAAGAAACAAAAAGTATCTTAGGATAAGCACCACTGAACACAGCAAATTTCTACAATTTGATTGTGGTAAACTTAGAATTGCAAAACTGTTTCATAGATAATTCAAGTTTGGATATAACTTAATGGTTTACTTAGAATGTACTAAGCAATTGGAGGCTGCATGAAGATAGTTAAGTTTCCAGTGACAGAGATGTACTAAAAAAAACATTTCTTTAATGTCTGTCTGCAAAGCACAAAATACAAATAACTGGAAATGTTGGTCCAGTTTCAATAAATGTGATTTTTCCATTAACTACAGGAGTCAAGATCCTCCTTCAAAACTTTAAGAGGGCTAGATATTGTGTGCCTCTGACTTCAATATTTTATTTCTTCATTAAGATTTGTTTCATAATTTTAACTTAAAAAAAAAATCCTCATCCGAAGACTTTTTCATTGATTTTTAGAGAAGAGAAAGGATAGGGAGAGAGAGAGAATCACCAATTGGTTGCTTCCCTCATGTGCCCCAAAGGATCAAACCAGCAACCTAGGTATGTGCCCTGACTGTACTGAACGATGCACCTACCAACTGAGCCACACCACCATGACTATAATTTCAAATATTTTAAAGATCTCCCATCTAATACAAAAATCACAATAGTCTGTGCTATCAGAAAACGTATTTTGCAAGACTTCTACAGTTCAATAGATAGAAAAGTATAAAGAAAACTGTTTAGTAAGCAGATATTCCATTCTAATAAAACTCCTAATTGCTAAACCAGAAAGTAAAGCTTATTGTCCTCACATTAATACTGAATGTAAATAAGTATTTGCGATTGTGAAGGATGTGTTGTTCTTAAAGGTCTGTAATTACTGAAACTTGCCTGTTTCGTGTACAGGACTCCTGCTATTTGAAATTAGATCCAAGTATATACGACTAAAACACTTCAAACTGTGAAGGAGAAAATACAAATGGCAAAGTACAGCTTCAGAGCTAAGATTTTATACATACCACGAGATGAGGTGCACAGAAGTGATTGTAACATGTCATCTTCTAAAAGATGTGTAGAAATTTTGTGGCTGAGTTGCTGAATTTTTTTTTTTCAACTGTAACCCCAAATCCTAATAGCTAAATGAGAATGTAAGATACTCTTAAGCAAAGAAAAAAGAAGTCAGTTATGAGCCCACTATATAGTTATTTCTACAATATACTGTACTTTAGGTTCCTTAGCTTAGTTAGTATAGTGGTTAGTGACTAGGAGCCTAGGCCCAGAAATCAGAATACCACCTTTTACACTTACTTCCCAGTAGCATAACCTTTACTGTTACTAAGCTTAGGAGAGCTATTTAAGCCCTCTAAATCTCAGAAAAGCTGAACAAAATAAGAAAACGAGGAATAATAGATACCTAACTCAAAAGGTAAAATGTGATAACCTAGTATTTCACATAAATCACTAAACAGTTCCTAGAATGTATTAAAAGCCTATTCAATTTTAGTTATTGTTGAGGCAAGTATCAGAATAAAGAAAAAAATCATCAAAATAGAACTGAAAGTGAACAATGGATTTTTAAAATGAAGGCTTTATCTTTTTACTTCTAAAACTCTACTCTATATTTCACCTTGAAAAATGTCTCCCTCACGTACTTCTGCTTATATAATATTCATATAGAATACTACTTTCCATAAAGTTCAGTAATTTTATAGATGCACACCTAAAATGTAACAATTGAAAAGCACCTGCTTGCTTTTAAGAATTCCAGTACAGTTCCATGCATATTTTGGGTAGGAGCCACAAAAATTAAAATTCCCGCCTCATTCATCAGTATTATGGCAGTCTACAGAAAATTCTTGTCTGGAACAGTGAATGAAACCTTTCCATTTATGTCACAATTCACAGATCATTGAAAACACTTGAATTCATATTAGTTTACTTAGGGGACAAGAGTAAGAATAGTATGAAATCGGTGTGGTAAGCTGATACACAGAAAGCACAGCAGAAATTCAAATGATTTGACTGATCACAAAAATAGAGAATTTTGAAGCCATAAATCTGACAGAAAAAGGTAAACATGAGATGGATATCTATAATAATAAAAGCATAATATGCTAATTAGACCAGACAGCCAAATGACCTTCCAGACGAAGCCAGGGCTGCAAGGGCCGAGCTCCTTGCACCAATTTCGTGCATTGGGCCTCTAGTTATATTAGAACACCGCTGTTTCTTTTCAGTGTGATGATAGTGTGGTGATGGAGGACTATATTCTTTATATAATCAGAGAAAGAAAGCATGCATGGCAAAACATAACACTGGGTCAAGATAGAAGGCACATAGGCATTTACAGTAATATTCATACTACTATTTCAATTTTTGTCTTAAAAATTTCCTAATAAAAATTGGGGAGATTAATAACTTCCCAAAGTCACAGTAATTTAATGGAAGAGCCAAGAACAGAAAGTCCTACATCACCATATTCTAAATTGTGTCATTTTTATTCCTCCATAAGTCCTTTACACAGTAACCTACTAATTCCCTGCATTTTAAAAAATTAACAAATTTTTAAACATCTTTCTATGCTATAAAAAATAATCAGGCAGATAATGGGTAGAATTCTCACCTTGCAGTTGAATCACATGGCAAGTAACCATACCACTAACTACTTAAGAATTAAGTCACACTTATATAAATAAGTTCTTTTGACTTGGAGCGTGTCCTTTGAATGTTAATCTCACAACTATTCTTGGAACTTGGGAAATCCAATCTTACACAGAAAGTTACCACACTGTCAAGAATACTCCCAGGCACATAATACATGCCTCTAAGATTAAGTCTTGATTGATTACATACTGATTGATAAAGCACAGCAAGGCACATTTGAAAGATTTTATAGTCCAGACAAGTTTAAGGAGTATTCTGCAAGGTAAGAAAATATTCATAGCATTAGATTCAATTGCTGCCCTCCAATGTCTCAATTTGCAAAACACCTAACAGTAACAGATTCTTTGGAGAATACCTCAGCAACACTAGCATGCTAACTGCAATGCCTACACATCTGGTGTGGTTTGTAAGCTTTGAGTTTAAGAGACAACAATCTCAAAAAAAGAGACAACAATCTCTTGATTTTACTCAGATATAAGAGGGCTGAACTACTTTGTCTTCCAGCTTTAAATTTCTGATTTAAATTCAATGTTCACTTTGGCTTTAAATATGTAATACTTGTATATTCAGGGTTTGTTAAACAGAAAATTTTTCAAGAAAACCATCATCATGAAATGATCAATACTTTTCTTCTCCAATTTCAGTATGAAAATGTCACCACAAAAGACAATTTCCCTTGTTACTATGTGAGGTGATGTATGTTGAACACTGCAGTAATCATTTGCAATATGTGCATATATCAAATCACTGTGTTATACACCTTAAACTTATACATGTTAAATGTTGATTAGATATCAATGAACTGGGAAAGGAAAAAAAGACTATTTCCCATACAAGAATCTTTAGACAAAGACTTACAATGTTATCTGTACATGCCAAAGCTAAAATCTTGCTTTTTTTAAAAAAAAGGTTGTAATTGAACATGTTTTATCACATGAATGAGAGTATCAGAAATATTAAAAACAGGTCTCATTTTCTCTTTGGACCATATTAAATTTCAATTTTTTATAAAACTATATTTATATTGTCTTTGATGTAAGATTCTTTGTTTTTATAACTATTACTTAGTATTTCCAAATAGAAAATTTTTCTTTGGAAGCCTCCTAGCATACAAAAGCATAAAATTTACTCCAGGTTATTAAAAACGTCGTTTAGTTTCTCAACAAGCTGTATTCAAAGCAAATACTCATAATTTGTTGATAGTGCTGTGGACAGTGAATACGTAGAAGAAAAAATTATAGACTTTAATTGATTATACCATTATACTATTTGTTTTCTGCTCCAAACTTGTAAGAGCAAAACTGTTTAGTAATAAAAATTAAAATTTAAAAAGTAAATTATTTATAAATAAATGCAGTCTTGTCCACTCAGAAGTACAGCTTTTAATAGATATTACTAGTATTATTTTAACATCTTCATTTCTTAGAAGTGTCTTGAAACAGACACATTCAAATAAATAGCTGTTTGCAAGATGAAAGCACATACTAAACAAAATCCCCCACAACGAATCCATTAGAAAATAGCTGAACCTTTGACTTTAAGAGGTCTTTGTTTTTTAAGAGAAAGTCAATTAATTGCCACCTGGTTCCTTTATGCTCAAGTTAGAATCAAAACACAGAGCACCCTAAAACATTTGTGTATCACAATTAGTTCTGTATCCAAATGTGGAAGTTTGTAACGGTAATATTATGATGGGCTTAAATGTGTGTTTATTCATGGATGCCATGTTGGAGCATATCTTTAATACCTCTTGAGATAGGCATAGAGGTCATATACCAAAATAATCCCCTAAAATCTTATTGACTAAAATGCCCAATAATGTTTTTTTTAAACTATTAGGTATTGTAACTTAAAATGCTGTACTATTCCATAAATGCTCAAGAAATTTAGGCTAAAACACTACCCACAGGGGAACTGCACATTATACGATCAAACAGCCCTTTTTGTTTCACAACAAATATAATGTATGTACTTTTTATTAAAATCTGGTTAGAGATGCCTTTCCACATTTTCAGAATATACCATAACTCTTATTACACATACAAAAATAGAATATAAAAAAGCTGAGTTAAAAGTTTAAGAGTCTTTGCTGAGGGAAAAAGATAACCATTTTTTTTCAATGCTTATCAGTGACTACAAAAAATATAATTTTGCTTTATAAAAAGTTGAAACATAAATATAAAGGCTATTAGGTTGAATAGTGCAAGGTTTTGTTTAAAATTAAATGCTTACATTTCACATAAAATAAAACTACCTACAAAATGTAAAGAATAAAAAAATGAGATTTAAAAAAAAAAAAAGAAATTTTACCTAAATTAACTATGTTTGTTTGCAAGTAGTTTTACTTTACACAATGCTTTGGGTAAAGAGAAAAGGCTCCCAAGGAAAAAAAATGTATAGACTTTGTTAGAAGTGTCAATATAAAGAAAAAAACTAAACATCTATGCTACAATACAAAGGAAAATGGGATGAGACATTATAATAAAACCAAAGAAGTTTACTACCTACAGTAATAAACATGAAAGTATTTCCTATGTTTTTAAAATAGTTATGTTATTATTCAAAGCACTCAGATATTTAATTACTCAGGTCTGTGTTTGCAAATAATTTGTTTTCTTTTACACTTCCATACTACATTATGCATGTATTCAAGAAAAGCATATTGTGTTTTACAGTACAATCTGAATAATCACACAGACATGGACCAACATTTATTACAAACAGGAAGAGATTTATAGGAAAAGAGTACAATTTTTTTTAAAGACTGCAAGCTGAATAGAAAAATTATGATCTACATAATAAGCCCATAATTTTACCTGTATTAAAAAAATAACATTGCTCAATATATACAAAACATAATACAGTTTGAACTGCTATTTAGAGGCATTAAAATAGTAAAGACAGTGGAGAAGTTTATTTCAATTTAGGTCACTCATGTTCCATTCTGAGTTCACTTCCATTTGCCATGAAGAAAGGTATTTGTAAATGATTTTTCTCAAGTAGAAAGATTATTATGAAAAAATTGAAAATATATACTTACAACCCATTATTTAAGTATTAATGTTTTTAAATTCTTTAAAAGAAAATGCAATCAATTCTATATTGCTTTTATTCAAGAATTACAGCTTTCACAGACAGCAAGATACATTGTTGCTATTACCAGCAGCATTATTTTCATTTCTCCTTTACCTTCCAATAAAAAAACATCATCCTTTCATTGGACAATTGTTTATAAATGTGGCCCATTCAAAACATATTACTTCTAACAATAAGATGTTGTACATACATGCTGTCACGCTGACTACCTAGCTACATGAAAAGCTGTAGTCACAAGGGAGAAAAAAAGACTTAAACGGAATGGCAAAACTATAAGTTTTCTCAATTTTGTGATACTCAGTGACCCTTCTGACCACTCTAAAAAGTGTTTTTTTTTTAAAGAGCAGTCAGGTTCTCAGGGACGTTCCATTAACTCTAGTTTTATAAAACTCACATTTCTGAAGCTCAAAAATACACTACCCTCGTCCTGGCCACATAGCTCAGTTGGTTAGAGCGTCACCCGGATATGCCAACGTTGAAGGTTTGATCCTCAGTCAGGGCACACATAAGATTCAACCAATGAGCCCTGGCCAAAGGGTCTTGGGTTTGATTTCTGGTCAAGGGCACATACCTGGGTTGCAGGTTTGATCCCCAGCCCTGATCAGGGAGCATGTGGAAGGCAGTGGTGTGTGTGTGTGTGGGTGTATGTCCCCTCTCTCACTTCACTCTAAAAATCAACAACAAAAAATCCTCCCATAAGGATTAAGAGCAACAACAAAAAAGAAACAACCAATGAATGCATAAATAAGTGGAACAGGAAAAAATAAAAAACCCCACCTACACTGCAGATTTAAGGCATCCATATACCAACTAAATGGCTATAAATGTATTAAAATGTTTACTTTAAAACTACCCAGTGACCTGACTAGTGTGGCTCAATAAGTAAGTGTTGGCCCATGAACCAGGAGGTCAGTTTGATTCCCGGTCAGGGCACATGCCCGGCTGTATGACTCGATCCCCAGTAGGAGGCAGCTGAGCAATGATTCTCATCACTGATGTTTCTCTCTTTCCTTCTCCCTGCCTCTCTCTAAAATCAATAAAAATATATTAAAAATAAAATAAAAGTAACCAGCAGCAAAAGTATTTTCATGTAACCATGATAATTGGACTATATTTGATATTTATAGCACTTTAAGAATAGTCACACAATTGGTTTTTCTTATGATGGTTAAATCATATAAAGTAGCGGTTTTGGAATTCAAGAGTAAAACATTATCTTTCACATACCTGAGGCAAAATGTGATTGCCTATATGGTCACAAGCTGCTTAACGACAGGCATATTTTCTGAGAAATGAATGCATTGTTAGGCGATTCTGTCATTGTGTGAACATCACAGAGTGCACCTACACAAACCTGGATGGTATAGCCTACTATAGACCTACGGTATACCACCATTGTATATGCAGTCCACCAATGACCCACTGTAGTTATATGGCGCATGACTGTATAATAGATACAACACTAAAGTAACCTGGCTTAACTGTGAAATTATGTATATCATAAATACAAAGATGTTGGTCCTAAATGCCCTTCCATTGGAACAAAAATTTACCTCCAACGCTTTTCTATGCTTTAGTAAAAAAATAAAAGTAGGTAATAAATTAAGGATGACATAAAGTTCAACATTTACACAAGAAGCCAGGTATTTGCTAAATGATCACTGATATGAGAAAAGCTGATATATTGGCAAATATTAAAAAATACCAAAAAAATATCATATTAGTGTCATTAACTACTAAGAATTATTTATTTGCAATTGGTATTTCAAATTTAAAAGCAAAATATATGCTCAACCCCACCTCCCGACTTTGATCTTAAGTAGGATTTACAAGAAACTTCTCTGGGGAATCAATCTCTTGTTATAAAAGATATTATGTATTTTCTATTAGAGAAGAACTAAATGTATCTGGACTCATACAAGTTCGTTTAGCTGAACATAAATAAATGAAACATTATAATCTCCCCACCATGAAGTACTGAGTTTACAACAATGTATTACCAAATTTTATTTTCTTGAGAATGCATACAGGACGTTATGTAAACACTGTTAGGACTACCTTTAATGTAAAGACATTCTTATTACTTTAGATTTTAATATATTATGAATAGGTTGTGTGTCTTCACCAGAAATATTAAGGGCCACATTGGGAAATATGGGCAAAGAAAAATTTAGCCTCTCACAGGCGAAACAAAATAAAAGTAAAACATTGAAACTTTTGAAAAATAAAGAGCAAATCAAAAAAGAGAAAAACACAGCTCAGGATACAGATTTTTGAAATTAAGATTCAATTTGACATCTTAACTCTTAAACCGGAAATATATTTTTACAAAATATACAATATTTACCATTTTTTCTCAAAAGATGTTTTATATGTGTATTCATATTTGTGTGTATGTGTGCAAAGTAACTGCAAACATTACCAACTAAATAAATCAGTCAACTGCTAACAGCTTTGAAATATATTAAATGAGTCTGATATTTGAACTTTCAGCCCCTTGGAATAACATCTGATCTGTCTTGAAATTCTTTTTTAGAATGCACTTCATATTTTTAGTTAGGAAATTGGAGAAATAGACTCACTGTGTTTAAACTTATAGATTGGAATCTAACTGCCAATTTCAATTTAACTTATAATAAAGCACATGAATAATGACTGAATATTTGAGAAACTGAAATTTCTAAAACTCAGAACGCACTACTTCATTGCACAAAAGCAATTATATACAAATGATGTTCATTTCTGATGAGTTTGCATATAAACTGTGTTTGTAAAGTCAAACTGGAATGCAGACCAAGTACATGTGCTTCAGGTTCCTTGCTTTAGTATTACAAAGCAGCACTGGCTTCAGCATACTTCAGACAAACCTATTCACTCACCTGCTGAATTTCATGCCAGTCTACTCTGATGAGTAAATATATTAACAAAAGAAATGGTCCCATAGGATAAAACTTAAGGATAAGATTCCACAACCAGACTCCACATAAGGTACAATCTCTCTCACACAACAAACACACAAACATACATACTACATATACAATCACACAAAATAATTTAACACGCGTACAATGTTCCTACTGTCATTCAGTAATTGTCCCCCTCCCAAAGTAATACAAGTTATATCACAAATACAATGAGTACACTGTAGCCTCTACTTAAAGCTGCTGTTGGTTGAGTCCATTCTGAGACACACATCACAGGAAGTAACACTGTGTGGTGCTGAAGTCTGTTCAGTATCGCTGATAACTAAAAGCCCTTTGAATAGGTCCAAAACAGACCCACATATTATCAAATTTCAGCTAGTGTACAAATATGACAAGGCTGCAGTGTACTTGATTATGTTGAGAATTTATATTACAAAATTAATATTGCAAATAAGAATATTTCATAAGTTATAATGTGGATATCAATTATTCCCACCTCACCCTTTCCATTCCATTAACTTATAACCTGAAAGAATGATTACTTGGTGTCAAATGTTATCACCACATTAACACTTTATTATCATCTTGACTGCTAATTCCAGTCTTTAAAAAGGAACATTCCCCCTTCTAATTATAATTAAGAATGGGGCCCTTACTGTTTAAAGTAAACAGACCTGACTTCAAATATCAAGACAGTTAAAAAGCAATTTTTTAAAAGTATCAGGATGTAAACTATGATTACATAAATTTAAGTCACATTAGCTTATTCCTTATAATGTAAACTTCTTCCAACAGAAAAAAATTTTCTTTAAATTACTGAAGTGCTTACATTTATTGACAAACCATGTATTTTCATGAAATTAAAATCTGAAATAACTTTTCATCTAAATGTTTCATTTCACCAGAGATGTTCAAAATAACCTAGGAAGCTAATTAACATTTCTGTATTTTCTTATAATACCAGTAGTTCATACTTTTGTAAGCAGGAATCAAAAGAAAAATGAGTTCTAAATAAATGACACAGGAGGCAATAAATTGACACATGACAAGTAAATAAAAGGCTAAAGCACTCCAATACCATTGAAACTGTTTTAATGTTGTTGCAATTGCAAAATGCAACAATCATCAGCTTGTAAAGACCCAAATTTCAAAAATTCATTTTAATCACTCCTTTATATCTATTTTACAAAATAAAGGCAAGAGACATTTAAACCCTCCTTGTCCGAGTTGTGCTATCTATGTCCCTAACTTGTCTTTACCCCTATAGTGTATGCTGCAATTCCCATCAGATGCTATATAAGAAAAATAAAATAAAATATTAACCTCTGCTTCAATGTACAGTTTCCAGAATCTGCCAGAACTGGGGAACTGGGCAACAAGGCGTTCATAAGTCTTCCGTGCTTTGTCTATAGGTTGATTCTAAAATTGAAAACCAATAAACAGCATTTACAGTGTTAGGATTATGAAAATATTTACTGCAGAACCAAGTAGTGTGACTGGACCCATAGAGAAGGAAATGTAATCCTATATCACTAAACCTGTGCCTCTCGAATGAGAATGCTCCAAGCGTCAAGGTCATATGGATTCTCTTCTAATTTCTTTTCAGCTTTCTTCACCTTCTCTGGGACATACTCAGCTGCCTAAGGAGAGAAAAATAAAGTGAAGTTACCATTTAAAAAATTTCATGCCTAACTTTATTCAAGCATAATATATCAGTATATAATATCACAATACAAGGAATAAAAATGTTTTCCTTTTTATAAAAGAGGCCTGTATTTTCTGTAACCTATGTTACCTTAAGTCAACTGCATAAAAACAAAATCAAGTAATCACATACCTTAAAAAGACATTTAAATTTTAAATAAAACCATCTTTTACATTAAATACTATAGAACAGCAGTCTTGAAACATGTGGTCTCAGGACCTTTTTATATTTTGAAAAATTACTAAGTATGCCAAAAAGGTTGTTTATTTCAATATTTACCATTAAAATTGAAAGTGAGAAAAAATGTTACATATTTATACATGTTCAAATAATATAACTATTGCCACGCCTGCATGGCTCAGTGGATGAGTGTCGACTTATGAACCAGGAGGTCACGGTTCGATTCCTGGTCAGAATACGTGCCTGGGTTTTGGCTCAATCCCCAGTGTGGGGAGTGCAGGAGGCAGATGATCAATGATTCTCTCTCATCACTGATGTTTTTCTTTCCCTCTCCCTTCCTCTGATGTCAATAAAAAAATATTTTTAAAAAACTATTTACATATTAACACAAGTAACATTTTAATGAAAAGTAAATATTAAAATTCAATGAGAATATCCTTGTTCTACACGTTTATAAATTTAATGTCTGACTTTTAAAAATGTAGCTGGATTTTCATATCTGTTTATGCATTCAATCTGTTATACCACATCATGTAAAAATTCTACTGTACATTCAACAAGAGGTTAAGAGTGAAAAGAATGCCTTAAATTTATTATAAGATAGTTTGAATTCATAGATTCTCTGAAATTCTTAGGAACCTGCAAGGTCCCTGGACAAACTTTAAGAAGCACTGCTATAGTGCATTCATCCTGAGCCATAAAGCATGAAATGACATAAATGCTTATTTTGATAGAAAAGTTTAAAAACATGACTCAAAAATTTTATATACAGCATAATAAAAGCTATAAAATAAATATACAATAATTGTACTAAAATTTTTAGGGTCATGTAGGTGATAGATGATAAAAGTATAGGTGATTCCCCCCCCCTCTCCTTTTTATCTTTCAGTATTTTCTAAACCTGTAAGAAGGCAGTTTTATTTTTATTATCTATACATATAGAAGCCTAAACAATTGTTTGACCGTTAGCTATTACATGCACTGACCACCAGGGGGCAGATGCTCAACGCACAGGCATGGAAATGTGGGACAGACTGATGAATCTCAGAGGGAAGAATGGAGTAGGGAGGGTGGGAAGAGATTAACCAAAGATTTTTATATGCATACTAGAGGCCCAGTGTACAGTTCCTTGGCCTGGCCTATGGGAATTGGGCCGAACCTGGCAGTCTGACATCCTCCGAGGGGTCCCAGATTGCAAGAGGCCAGGCCAAGAGACCCTACCAGTACAGGAATATGTTCACCGGGCCTGTAGTAGAAATACAATCTTAATAGTAGCTAGCACCCAATGCATGAAAACAAGTATTAGTTCCCAAATTGTTAAGAATACTACTGTGTACCACAAAAAGAGAGCGATTCTCAATAAGTTAGACAAATGTTATTTTATATAAAGTTTCATTTTGCATTTTTTCAGGACTTCTGGAAATCTATAGTGATCCTATGCATTGATAATATTCAAGCCCAGCCAGTGTGGCTCATTGGTTGAGCATTGACCTATGAACCAAGAGGTCATGGTTTGATTCCCCATCAGGGCACATGATGGGCTTCCAGATTCACTCCCCCGTAGGGGGCATGATATTTTGCTCTCACATGGATTATTTTTCTCTCTGTTCCTTTCCCTCTAAAAACCAATAAAAAATCTTAAAAAAAAAAAAAATCTCATAGAACAATTCTGTCAAAACATGAGTTGGGGGAAAAAAATTCAAGTAATCTAGGGAAAAAGTTACCTGGGAAAAATATACTCTAATGTAAATTAGTTTCTATCACTAGTAATTATATATTTATGTAGAAAGCAAAAAGTGTTTTTAAAAAAGTAGTAACAAACGAGAGCTTGTAAGTAGCTTGCTCAAGATACTAAAACTGCTGGAACCGGTTTGGCTCAGTGGCTAGAGCGTCGGCCTGTGGACTGAAGAGTCCCGGGTTCGATTCCGGTCAAGGGCATGTACCTTGGTTGCGGGCACATCCCCAGTGGGAGGTGTGCAGGAGGCAGCTGATCGATGTGTCTCTCTCATCGATGTTTCTGACTTTCTATCTCTCTCCCTTCCTCTCTGTAAAAAATC